>SJXQ01002608.1:0-51510 GCA_006408695.1 Aepyceros melampus | reverse complement strand
TTATAATAGCCAGGACATGGAAGCAACCTAGATGTCCATCAGCAGATGAATGGATAAGAAAGCTGTGGTACATATACACAATGGAGTATTACTCAGCCATTAAAAAGAATATATTTGAATCAGTTCTAATGAGGTGGATGACGCTGGAGCCGATTATACAGAGTGAAGTAAGCCAGAAAGAAAAACACCAATACAGTATACTTACACATATATATGGAATTTAGAAAGATGGTAATGATAAACCTGTATGCGAGACAGCAAAAGAGACACAAATGTATAGAACAGCCTTTTGGACTCTGTGGGAGAGGGAGAGGGTGGGATGATTTGGGAGAGCAGCAGTGTAACATGTATGATATCATAAGTGAAATGAATCACCGGTCTAGGTTCGATGCAGGATGCAGGATGCTTGGGACTGATGCACGGGGATAATCCAAAGAGATGGTGTGGGGTGGGGGTGGGGGGGTCGAGATTGGGAGTTCATGTACACTTGTGGCTGATTCATGTCAATGTATAGCAAAACGAATACAGTATTGTAAAGCAAAACAAACTAAAAAATAAAAATTAATTAAAAAGGGAAAAAAATAAAGAGCTGGCAAACTTCAGTTAAAAGAAAAACTTCTAAATTTGGACAGTGTCAGATGAATTATCAAAAAATAGATGCTATTAAAATGCAGGGAATGTAATGAGAAGAATCAAAATAATTTAGAATCAAAATAATTTACAATAGGCATTTGGACTTTCAATGGGACTATTTTTAAAGAAAAACATTATTTAATCCCACTGTGAATATTTTGGGGAAACTTTCCCCAAGAAACCAAACAAAATAAAAACATCCCAGAACATCAGTTGTGCCCCCAACTAGCTATCCGGGACATGACTTTTGATTATTATCCTTGTCAGAATCTTACCATTTCACCTTAACTAAGAAGGCTGCTATTTTTATGCAAAATTTCTTTGACTCTACTTTCCAGTTTTACCTCAATCCTATAACCCTTTTGCTTTGACAAAGGCTGTATAGATGTCAGCTTTTCTTGCCTTTTCCTTGTGTCAAATCATTCACTGTCTTCCCTCTCTAATTTTGAATTTTTTCTCACTTATTTTTTTTTCCCAATAAATAGCTTACTGCTGAAGTTCCTTTCTCCATTGTTTTAATTTAAAACACACACACACACACCACACACACAAATAATATTTAAAACTATAAACCAAGAAAACTTTCTGGAAACAAACAGCTTAATTAATATATCAAAAGGGCCCATAAAGTAACTGGGAAAACCAGTACACAGCGATCTACTCTAAAACATATCCTGGTAAAATGATTTAGTTCAGTTCAGTTCAGTCAGTCGTGTCCAACACTTTGTGACCCCATGAACTGCAGCATGCCAGGCCTCCCTGTCTATCACCAACTTCTGGAGTCCACCCAAACCCATGTCCATTGTGACAGTGATGCCATCCAACCATCTCATCCTCTGTCGTCCCATTCTTCTCCTGCCCTCAGTCTTTCCCAGCATCAGAAAGTGAAAGTGAAGTTGCTCAGTAGCATCTGACTCTTTACGACCCCATGGACTGTAGCCCACCAGGCTCCTCAGTCCATGGGATTTTCCAGGCATGGATACTGGAGTGGGTTGCCATTTCCTTCTTCAGGGGATCTTCTTACCCAGAGGTCGAACCCGGGTCTCCCGCATTGTAAGCAGACACTTTACCATCTGAGCTACCAGGGAAGTACCTACATCCCAGCATCAGGGTCTTTTCAAATGAGTCAGTTCCCCACATCAGGTGGACAAAGTATTGGAGTTTCAGCTTCAACATCAGTCCCTCCAATGAACACCCAGGACTGATCTTCTTTAGGATGGACTGGCTGGAACTCCTTGTAGTCCAAGGGACTCTCAAGAGTCTTCTCCACAACCACAGTTCAAAAGCATCAATTCTTCAGCACTCAGCTTTCTTTATAGTCCAACCCTCACATTCATACATGCCCACTGGAAAAACCATAGCCTTCACTAGACTATCAAAGACTAGGATCTTTGTTGGAAAAGTAATGTCTCTGCTTTTTAATATGTTGTCTAGATTGGTCATAACTTTCCTTCCAAGGAGTAAGCGTCTTTTAATTTCATGGTTGCAATCACCATCCGCAGTGATTTTGGAGCCCAGAAAAATAAAATCAGCCATTGTTTCCACTGTTTCCCCATCTATTTCCATGAAGTGATGGGACCAGATGCCATGATCTTCGTTTTCTGAATGTTGAGCTTTAAGCCAACTTTTTCACTCTCTTCTTTCACTTGCATCAAGAGGATCTTTAGTTTTCCTTCACTTTCTGCCATAAAGGTGGTGTCATCTGTTTATGTGAGGTTATTGATATTCCTCCCAGCCATCTTGATTCCAGCTTGTGCTTCCTCCAGCCCAACATTTCTCATGATGTACTGTGCATATAAGGTAAATAAGCAGGGTGACAATATACAGCCTTGATGTACTCCTTTTCCCATTTGGAACCAGTCTGTTGTTCCATGTCCAGTTCTGTTGTTTCCTGAACTGCATACAGGTTTCTGAAGAGGCAGGTCAGGTGGTCTGGTATTCCCATCTCTTTCAGAACTTTCCACAGTTTATTGTGATCCACACAAAGGCTTTGGCATAGTCAATAAAGCAGAAATAGATGTTTTTCTGGAACTCTCTTGCTTTTTCCATGATCCAGCAGATATTGGCAATTTGATCTCTGGTTCCTCTGCCTTTTCTAAAACCAGCTTGAACATCTGGAAGTTCATAGTTCACGTATTGCTGAAGCCTGACTTGGAGAATTTTTGAGCATTACTTTACTAGCATGTGAGACGAGTGCAATTGTGTGATAGTTTGAGCATTCTTTGGCATTACCTTTCTTTGGGACTGGAATGAAAAGTGACCTTTTCCAGTTCTGTGGTCACTGCTGAGTTTTCCAAATTTGCTGGCATATTGAGTGCAGCACTTTCACAGCATCATCTTTCAGGATTTCAAATAGCTCTCCTGGAATTCCATCACCTCCACTAGCTTTGTTCATAGTGATGCTTCCTAAGGCCCACCTGACTTCACATTCCAGGATGTCTGGCTTTAGGTGAGTGTGAGTGATCACAACTTCGTGATTATCTGGGTCATGAAGATCTTTTTTGTACAGTTCTTCTGTGTATTCTTGCCACCTTTTCTTAATAGCTTCTGCTTCTCTTAAAGTGAAAGTGAAGTCGCTCAGTCGTTCCGACTCTTTGCAACACCATGGGATGTAGCCTACCAGGCTCCTCTGTCCATGGGATTTTCCAGGCAATAGTCCAGGAGTGGATTGCCATTTCCTTCTCCAGGGGATCTTCCCAACCCAGGGATCAAACCCGGGTCTCCCGCATTGTAGACAGACGCTTTACTGTCTGAGCCACCAGGGAAGTCCTGCTTCTCTTAGGTCCCTACCATTTCTGTCCTTTATTGAGTCCATCTTTGCATGAAATGTTCCCTTGGTATCTCTAATTTTCTTGAAGAGATCTGTAGTCTTTCCTGTTTTATTGTTTTCCTCTATTTCTTTGCATTAATTGTTGAGGAAGGCTTTCTTATCTCTCCTTGCTATTTTTTGGAACTCTGTATTCAAATGGGTGTATCTTTCCTTTTCTCCTTTGCTTTTCACTTCTCTTCTTTTCACAGCTATTTGTAAGCCCTCCTCAGACAGCCATTTTGCTTTTTTGCATTTCTATTTTTGGGGGATGGTCTTGTTCCCTGTCTGCTGTACAATGTCATGAAATTCCATCCATAGTTCATTAGGCACTCTATTTATCAGATCTAGTCCCTTAAAATCTATTTCTCACTTCCACTGTATAGTCATAAGGGATTTGATTTAGGTCATACCTGAATGATTAGACATTATTAATAACGGAAAAAGTCCTAAAGACAGGATGGCAAAAAGGACAAACAACATGAAATAGTAAGAGTTAAACTGGCAGCAGACTTATTAAAAGCAAACGCTAACAAGGCAAAAATAGATCAGTATTTTCAAGAAATTCAAGGGAAAAAGTGTGAACTGTATGTTTCAAATCCACTCAAGCTATCCTTTAGACATTAATACTATTGAAAAACATTTTATACTTCAAGGGAATGCTATATCCATCAGCACTTCTTGAACAATCTACTAGAAGATTAGCTTCAATTAATCAAAAGGTGAGTAATTCTGGCAAAAAGACAGAAAGGTGAGCACTTAATATGCTATCACTGATGCTGAGAGGGATTGGGGGCAGGAGAGAAGGGGACGACCGAGGATGAGATGGCTGGATGGCGTCACTGACTCCATGGGCATAGGTCTGGGTGAACTCCAGGAGTTGGTGATGGACAGGGAAGCCTGGCGTGCTGCGATTCAAGGGGTCGCAAAGAGTCGGACATGACTGAGCAACTAAACTGAATTGAACTAAACTGAAGACTAAAAAACAAGGGAGGGATAAATGAAGAATATACAAATAACATATGTTCTGACAAAGTAGTATGACTTTAAGACAACAGTAAGGAAAGGAAGAAAGTAAAATAAGCTCACTGATAGTGAACTTACTAAAAGTGTGGTTAAAAAAAAATGCCACAAAAGACTATCAGAGGAGTACTAAAAGTTAAATAGGGAGGAGTGACTCAAAGCATCTTTAAAAGGTATAAACACCAAGATTATGATAATAACAAAAACACAAACTTTCATAAACGAGACTTCTCCCTGCAAAAAAAACTTAAATGGATAGTTCAGTTCAGTTGCTCAGTCACATCTGACTCTTTGCAACTCCATGGACTGCAGCACGCCAGACCTCCCTGTCCGTCACCAACTCCCAGTGTTTAAGACCAAAGAAAATACATAAGAAATACAGAAAACATAATTATGGTTATTTACCAAACAGTAGAGCAATGATCTTTATAAAACAGAATTTACAAGAGAAACAAGGAGACAAATATACACTGAAGGCTTAAATACCACTCTCAGTACAAAACAGATCAAGTGGACAAAAACTAAGATACAGATCACATGAATGATGTAGTCAATAGGGAGATCTTTTGGATAGACATTAAACTTTACACTATAAAAAGAGACTATTTCTTTTTCAAGAAAAAAGGGAAGACTAACAAAAATTGATCCTGTTCTAAGTTGTGATAAAAGCTTCAGCACACTTCAAAGAATAAAATTACCAAAAATAATACTCTGACCATCTTGTTAAAAGTCTAGATTTTAATAAGCAAAAAATTTTAAAAGGTTTTTCTATATGAAAATTTAAAATTCTTCTTCTGAACGCTTTTTGGTGAAGGAGAAATATAAACCTTCTAAAAAATAAAGACAATAAAAACACTACATATCAAAATTCATGAGGTACAATACAAAGCAGGAACCAGAGGAAAAATTATGGCCTTAAACACCTACAGAAGTAAAAATTGTAAAAATGAAAATAAATGAATTAGATCCCAAATTGAAGGACAAGAAAAAGAACAAAAAGGTCAAATTAAAAGATCAGGAGTTATAACAAAGGCAAAGTCAGAAATTAATGATAGAAAATAACAATATATCTCATTAATACACTGAAATCCAATTTTGTTGAAAAATTAATATAATGGACAAACTAGCTATTTTCATCAAGGGAAAAAAAAAAAAGAGAAAGCCAAGAATTAAAAAAAAAAAAAAATGAAGGAAACAATCACAAGTAGAAATTTAAAAGCCATAAGCAATGACAATGCAGACTACCACAGAAATTAATTTGAAAAACTAGACAAAACCGAAAACTACTAAAATTGACCCAAGTAGAGATAAATGGCTTAACAACCAATTTCCATAGGGAAAAAACATCAAGAGTAACAAGCAATATCCTCAGTAGAACCAGACAATTTCACATTAAAAAAGCAAAAGGTATCAATGTAATAGAAATAGTCCTAGAACACAGAAAATGAAGGGAAATCTCAAATTCTTTTAATGAAGTTAGTCGAATGCTGATACCAATTATGATAAAACAGATAATTACAGGCCAGTATCACTTACAAATAGCAATATTAATAAAAACTACATAAAAATATTTAGTAAATAACATACAAAAACAAATGAGATTTATTCCTGGAAACTAAGGTTGGTTCACTATTAGAAGCAAGGCAATATATTATGCCATATTAACTGACCTGAGAAAACCATGATCATTTCAATACATGATAAACAATCATTTGACAGAATTTAAGTGGCTCAGAGATTAAAGCATCTGCCTGCAATGTGGGAGACCTGAGTTCAATCCCTGGGTTGGGAAGATCACCTGGAGAAGGGAATGGCAACCCACCCAGTATTCTTGCCTGGTGAATCCCATGGATGGAGGAGC
Source organism: Aepyceros melampus (assembly GCA_006408695.1). Classification (NCBI taxonomy): domain Eukaryota; kingdom Metazoa; phylum Chordata; class Mammalia; order Artiodactyla; family Bovidae; genus Aepyceros; species Aepyceros melampus. The sequence continues at coordinate 45,187 of SJXQ01002608.1, read as the reverse complement.
CTAGTGGGCTACAGTCCACAGGGTCGCAAAGAGTCGGACACGACTGAGCGACTTCACTTCACTTCACTTCAATACTCATTCCATAAAAACAAAACACTCATTCAAGAACAGAGGAGTAGGTGATTATTTCCTTCAGTTCAGTTCAGTTGCTCAGTCATGTCTGACTCTTTGTGACCCCATAGACTGCAGCACGCCAGGCCTCCCTGTCCATTACCAACTCCCGGAGCCTACTCATATTCATGTCCATTGAGTCCTTGATGCCATTCAATCATCTTATCCTCTGTTGCCGCCTTCTCCTTCTGCCTTCAATCTTTCCCAACATCAGGTTCTTTTCAAATGAGTCAGTTCTTTGCATCACGTGGCCAAAAGATTGGAGTTTCAGCTTCAACATCAGTCCTTCCAATGAATATTCAGGACTGATTTCCTTTAGGATTGAATGGTTGGATCTCCTTCCTGTCCAAGGGACTCTCAAGAGTCTTTTCCGACACCACAGTTCAAAAGTATCGATTCTTCAGCACTCAGCTTTCTTTATAGTCCAACTCTCACATCCATACATGACTACTGGAAAAACCATAGCTTTGACTAGATGGACCTTTGTTGGCAAAGTTAGGTCTCTGCTTTTTAATATGCTAAGTTGGTCATAACTTTCCTTCCAAGGAGCAAGCATCTTTTAATTTCATGGCTGTAGTCACCATCTGCAGTGATTTTGGAGGCCCCCAAAATAAAGTCTGTCACTGTTTCCACTGATTATTTCCTTATTATAGCTATAAAGACACACACATTCACATGCACACCTTAGTCCTAAAGCCAGTATCATATTTAATGAGGCACTACTTTTAGGCATTTCACTAAGATCAAGAAGAGAAAAAGATGATCATGACTTTTACTACAATTTACCATATACTGGTTCCATGTTAGGCAAAAAAAAATCAGAAACATAAGAGCTGGAAAAGAAGGAAAATTACATTTACTTGCATATGATAGATAGTTTCCCAAGAAAACTCTGGATAATCACTACTAAAACCACATCCAACAAATTTAGTAAATTAACAGAATATACCATGAATGCTCAAAAATCAGTATCTTCCATATATACGAACAATAATCACTCAGAAAAAAAAAATGCAAAAACTGATGGAATTCAAAAACATTTTTTGTTGTTGAATAGAACATCTATACATCATAAAGATATCAGGTATTCCCTAAATTAATTTTAAAAGTTTTAACAAAATTTCAATGAGAACACCAACAAGTATTTTTTCAAATGAAGCTATATAACAGAACATAGAAAAATATGAATAGCTAGACTAATACTGAAAAAGAAACTCTACAAGGCACTACCAGATGTACCAGATATTAAAATACATTGCAAAGCCTCAGAAATTAATGCACTAGTATGGGAATGAAGCACAGACATCAAATCAGAAAGACTCAATGGAAGTACATGAATAAACTCAAGTAAATATGGAAATTCAGTACATAACAAAGGTGGTATCTAACATCACTGAAGCAAAGTTTTGCTTTTTTAAAATAGCTTATAGTTTATAGAACTATTATAAAATAGTTCCAAGTTTTTGAAAACTTGGAAAATCATTTAGGAAAAGATAACATGGGGTTGACACCTCCTGTCATGTAAAAGAATAAACTCTTAAGTGAATAAGTGATTTAAATGTAAAAAATGAAACCATATAATAAAATTCATATAAACCTATTTATAGAATAAGATGGGCTTCCTTGGTGGCTCAATCGTAAAGAACCCACCTGCCCATGCAGGAGACTCAAGAGACACATGCTCGATCCCTGGGTTGGGAAGATCCCCTGGAAAAGGAAATGGAAAAGCACTCCAGTACTCTTGCCTGGGAAATCCCATTGATCAAGGAGCCTGGTAGGTTACAGTCCATGGGGTCGCAAAAGAGTCAGACACAATTTAGCAACTAAGCAACAAGAACAAGGTTACTAACCATGACTCAACATCCATAGTAATGAATGACTGGTAAATCTGACCCTAAAAATTTAAAAATTCATCTTCTACATGGCAATAAAACAACATAAGTATAATCAAACAGCAAAAATCAAACTGGGAGAAAATATCTGCAAAATATGTAATAGATGAAAGCTGATATAATTCACATCTAAAGAACTGTTCAAAATCAAGGACTAAAGACAAAAACATATTAGAAACATGGGCAAAAGACATGAGCAAACTATTCACAATAAATGAATAAATTTTAAAAACTGGTCCTTTTTACTTTTGGCAAAGTAAAAGTAGAAGTCACCCAGTCCTGCCTGACTCTTTGTGACCCCATGGACTATACAGTCCATGGAACTCTCCAGGCCAGAATACTGGAGAAGGTAGGCTTTCCCTTCTCCAGAGGATCTTCCCAACCCAGGGACTGAACCTAAGTCTCCCACATTGCAGGTGGATTCTTTACCAGCTAAGCCATAAGAGAAGCCCACTTATGGCAAAGTGGGAATAAAATGACTGGATTTACACTCCCACTGTAGGTGGGATAAATAACAACTTAAAAAAAACCCTGCTACTAGGGGACATCTCTCATGGTCCAGTGGTCAAGAATCCACCTGCCTATGCATGATATGTGTTTGATCCATGGTCTGGAAACTAAGATCCCACATGCCGGAGGGCAGCTGAGCCCACATGTCACAACTACTGAAACCTGTGCAACCTAGAACCTGTGCTCCACAACAAGGGAAGCTACTGCAGTGAAAAACCCACACACCGCAACTAAAGAGTACCCTATAGGCAGCAGCTTCTGTTAGTTGCCTACCATTTCTGCCCTTATTGAGCCCATCTTTGCATGAAATGTTCCCTTGGTAGCTCTAATTTTCTTGAAGAGATCTCTAGTCTTTCCCATTCTGTTGTTTGCCTCTATTTCTTTTCATTGATCACAGAGGAAGCCTTTCTTATCTCTTCTTGCTCTTCTTTGGAACTCTGCATTCAGATGCTTATATCTTTCCTTTCCCCTTTGCTTTTCACTTCTCTTCTTTTCACAGATATTTGCAAGGCTTCTCAGACAGCCATTTTGCTTTTTTGCATTTCTGTTTCTTGGGGATGGACATGATTCCTGTCTCCTGTACAATATCATGAACCTCCGTCCATAGTTCATCAGGCACTCTATCAGATGTAGTCACTTAAATCTATTTCTCACTTCCATTGTATAGTCATAAGGGATTTGATTTAGGTCATACCTGAATGGTCTAGTGGTTTTCCCCACTTTCTCCAAATCAGTCTGAATATCAATAATCTCAGATATGCAGATAATAACACCCTTATGGCAGAAAGAGAAGAAGAACTAAAGAGCCTCTTGATGAAAGTGAAAGAGGAGAGTGAAAAAGTTGGCTTAAAGCTCACCATTCAGAAAACTAAGATCATGGCATCCAGTCCCATCACTTCATGGCAAATAGATGGGGAAACAGTGTAAACAGTGGCTGACTTTAATTTCTGGGCTCCAAAATCACTGCAGATGGTGACTGTAGCCATAAAATTAAAAGACGCTTACTCCTTAGAAGGAAAGTTATGACCAACCTAGATAGCATATTCAAAAGCAGAGACATTACTTGGTCAACAAAGGTCCATCTGGTCGAGGCTATGGTTTCTCCAGTGGTCATGTATGGGTGTGAGAGTTGGACTATAAAGAAAGTTGAGTGCTGAAGAATTGATGCTTCTGAACTGTGGTTGTGGAGAAGACTCTTGAGAGTCCCTTGGACTGCAAGGAGATCCAACCTGTCCGTCCTAAAGATCAGTCCTGGGTATTCATTGGAAGGGCTGATGTTGAAGCTGAAACTCCAATATTTTGGCCACCTGATGAGAAGAGCTGACTCATATGAAAAGACCCAGATGCTGGGAAAGATTGAGGGCAGGAGGAGAAGGGGACAACAAAAGATGAGATGGTTGGATGGCATCACCAACTCAATGGACGTGGGTTTGGGTGGACTCCGGGAGTTGGTGATGGACATGGAGGCCTGGTGTGCTGCGGTTCATGGGGTCACAGAGTCGGACTTGACTGAACGACTGAACTGAACTGAACTGAAGGCAGCAGCAAAGACCCAGTGTCACCAAAAATAAATAAATAACCTACTATAACCTAAATAACCTTCAATATAACCACACATCTACTATGATGGCTTAAATTTTTACAACAATTGAAGCCCAAATGGTGGCATGTAATAGAACAGCTGGAATTATCTACACTGCCTTTGGGAATATATTATGGTACAATCACTCTGGAAAACAATATGGCTATTTATTTTAAAGTTACACATACACATTCACATGGGGCTTCCTAGATGGCACTCGTGGTAAAGAACCCAACTGCCAATGCAGGAGACTCAAGAGGCACAGGTTTGATCCCTGGATTGGGAAGATCCCTTGGAGGAGGGCATGGCAATCTACTCCAGTATCCTTGCCTGGAGAATGCCATGGACAGAAGAGCATGCTGGGCTATGTTCCATAGGGTCACAAAGAGTTGGATACCACTGAAGTGATTTACAACACATACACGTTAACATAATCTGAAAATCCCATGCCTAGTTATTTACCCCGGAGAAGGCAATGGCACCCCACTCCAGTACTCTTGTCTGGAAAATCCCATGGATGGAGGAGCCTGGTAGGCTGCAGTCCTTGGGGTTGCTGAGGGTTGGACACGACTGAGTGACTTCACTTTCACTTTTCACTTTCATGCATTGGAGAAGGAAATGGCAACCCACTCCAGTGTTCTTGCCTGGAAAATCTCAGGGATGGGGGAGCCTGGTGGGCTGCCGTCTATGGGGTCGCACAGAGTCGGACACAACTGAAATGACTTAGCAGCAGTTATTTACCCAGAAGTTAAAATATATAACCTATACAAAAACCTGTACATAAGTGTTTATACACCCTCATTCATAATTGTCAAAAATTAGAAACAATACAAATATCTATCCAGAAGTAAACAGGAAAGAAACTGCAATAGTTTTCAGTGGACTACTACCTATCATTAAAGAGGAATGAACTACTAACGACTACAGCATGGATCAACCTCAGAAATAAGCTAAGTAAAGGAAACCAGACACAAAGGTAAAACCTGTAAGTCCATGTATATGGCATAGCTAAAAATGTAAAAAAAAAAAGGGGGGGGGGCAGAAATCATTGTCTCGGTGAGAGAAGTGGACTGACTGAGGATGATAGAAATGCTCTATGTCTTGTGGTGCTGGTTATACAATATACATGTGTAAACACACATCACACTATACATTTAAGAGGATGTATTTTATTGTTTGTAAATTATATTTCAATAAATCTAACCTTAAAAAAGCAGGCACACTTTTAAAGGCTTTTAATATATACTTCCAAATTGCACTTCCATTAACTTGATTTCATCTCCTACTCTCATTTAATTTACATTCCCACTGGCATTCTACAAGTGCCTTTACCCTCATCAGCCTGAATGTCATCAGATTATTATTTTAGACTTTTCCTATTTGCTAAGTTCTTTTGAAATGTTGCCTCATTGTTTTGATTTGTACATCTCTCAATTGTTAGAGATGGGGAACTTTTTTCATCTATTTCTCAAATAGTTCTATTTCTTCTATGTTGTTCATTCTTTTTAATCATTGTTTTAAGAAACTATTTGTTGTTTTTTATTAATTTTTTTAGAACTTGCTATATATCCTAAAGTTTATCTGTTATAAATACTTCTCAGCTTTTCATTTGCCTTTCCTTTTCCAATTTTTTAAAATATACAGACATCTTAAAATTTGAAATTTCTCCATATTTTCTAAGATTTTAGGGGTATTTTTATTAAGAAATTTCTCTCTTCATGTACAGTTCAGTTAAACACCCAGCTAAATGCTATTTTTTTTATACACTCCATTTTTTAACTTTTTAAATCTCTGCTGATGCATTGGCTGTTAGCGACATGTGGCTTATAAATTTAAATAAATTAAAATTAAGCTTCCTCCCTAGATTTCTTCTAGATGTACAGTTTCAGGTCTTCCATTTAAGTCTTTGAACAATTTTGAGCTTATTCTTGTATATGGTATAAGAATCCAAGTCCACTCTTTTGCATGTATATATCCCATTTTCCCACCATTTATTGAGAAACTATCTTTGCCCCATTGAATATTCCTGGCACCCTTGTCAAAGATTAACTGATCATATATGCATTACTCTCAATTCTGTTCCATTGCACTGGGTCTGCTTTTATGCCAATAGTATACTGCTTTGATTACTAGAGCACAGCAATATAGTTTGAATCATGAAGTATAATGACTCCAGATTTGTTCTTTCTCCAGAGTGCTTTGGCTTTTCAGGGTCTTTTTTGCTTCCATACATATCTGAGGACTGGGTTTTTATTTCTGTGAAAAATATCACTGGACCTTTGGGATGGATTGCATTGAATCTGTAGACTGCTTTGGGTTCAGTTCAGTTCAGTTCAGTTGCTCAGTTGTGTCAAACTCTTTGCAACCCCATGAATTGCAGCACGCCAGGCCTCCCTGTCCATCACCAACTCCTGGAGTTCACCCAAACTCATGTGCATGCTTTGGGTAGTACAGACATTTTAACAATGTTAATTCTTCCAATCCATGAGCACTGGTTTTAGCAATGATTTTTTGCAACTGAAACCAAAGGCATATGTAACAAAACCAAAAATATACAAGTAGGACTACATCAAACAAAAATGATCCCCCACAGCCAAGGAAATCATCAACAAAATTAAAAGGCAGCTGATGGGATGGGAGAGAATACCTGCAAGAGTTAACATCCAAAATATACAAGAACCCATAAAACTCACTTGCAAGGCAAAATAACTCAATTAAAACACAGACAAGGGAACCTAGAGAGACAGTTTTTCCAAAGAAAACATACAAATGGCCAATAAATGTATGAAAAAATGCTCAACATTATTAATTATCAGGGAAATGAAAAATCAAAACCATAATGAGACATCACCTCATCCCTGTTAGAAGGCTATTAGAGATAGCAAATGTTAGTGAGGGTTTGGGGAAAAGAGAGCCCCTGTACAACTGTTGGTGGGAATGTAAGCCGGTACAGTCATTACGGAAAACAGTGTGTGTGCATGCATGTGTGCTCAGTCATCTCTGATTCTTGCAACCCGTGGCTGTAGCCCACCAGGCTCCTTTGTCCATGGAATTTTCCAGGAAAGAATATTGGAGTGGATTGCCATTTCCTACTCCAATAGATCTTTTCGACCCAGGATCAAACCTGCATCTCTTGAGTCTCCTGCATTGGCAGGCAGATTCTTTACCCACGGTGCCACCTGGGAAGCACGGAAAACAGTATGGAGCGTCTTCGGGAAAAAAAAAAAAAAATTAAAAACTGAATTACCATATGATCCAGCAAATTACTTCTGGATATATATCCAAAGGAAATGAAAATCATTATCGTGAAGAAATACCTGTATTCCCCTGTTATTGCAGTATTAAAAGTAGCCAAGACATATAAATAACCTTAGTGTCTACTGATGGATAAATAAAGAAAATGTACTATATATACGCACAATCAGTCATAAAACGGATAGAAATACACCACTTGCAACAACATGGAGAACCCAGAGGACACAATGCTAAGTAAAATAAGTCAAGGCACACTGAAAGACAATACTGCATGATCTCACTAACATGTGGCATATACAAGAAGCAACTTACAGAACCAGAGTGTAGAACAGTAGTGCCAGGGGCTGGGGAGGGGAGGGAGCTGGAAGAAATGGAGATGTTGGTCAAAGAGCACAAACTTTTAGTTGGAAGATGAGTTAAGCTCTGAGGATCTAATGCCCAACATGGTGACTACTTCAAATTTGCTAAAAGAGTACATCTTATGTGATCTCATCATAAAACAAAACAAAAAGCAACTATGAGAAGTGATTGATGTATTAATTTGATTAATCATTTCACAATACACACATATAATAAATCACTTTCCATACCTTAAAAATTCATGTTGTGCAACTTAAACATATGCAATTTTTGTCAATTAAACCTCAGTAAAGCTGGGGAATACCAGACCACCTGACCTGCCTCTTGAGAAACCTATATGCAGGTCAGGAAGCAACAGTAAGAACTGGACATGGAACAACAGACTGGTGCCAAATAGGAAAAGGAGTATGTCAAGGCTGTATATTGTACCCTGCTTATTTAACTTCTATGCAGAGTAGATCATGAGAAACGCTGGGCTGGAGGAAGCACAAGCTGGAATCACAATTGCCGGGAGAAATATGAATAACCTCAGATATGCAGATGACACCACCCTTATGGCAGAAAGTGAAGAGGAACTAAAAAGCCTCTTGATGAAAGTGAAAGAGGAGAGTGAAAAAGTTGGCTTAAAGCTCAACATTCAGAAAACTAATATCATGGCATCTGGTCCCATCATTTTATGGCAAATAGATGGGAAACAGTGAAAACAGTGTCAGACTTTATTTTGGGGGGCTCCAAAAATCACTGTGGATGGTGACTGCAGCCATGAAATTAAAAGATGCTTCCTCCTTGGAAGGAAAGTTACGACCAACCTAGATAGCATATTAAAAAGCAGAGACATTACTTTGCCAAAAAAGGTTCATCTATTCAAGGCTACGGTTTTTCCTGTGGTCATGTATGGATGTGAGAGTTGGACTGTGAAGAAAGATGTGGTGGTGGTGAAGTCGCTCAGTCGTGTCCGACTCTTTGCGACCCCGTGGACTGTAACCTACTAGGCTTCTCAGTCCATGGGATTCTCCAGGCAAAAATACTGGAGTGGATTGCCATTTCCTTCTCCAGAGGATCTTCCCAACCCAGGGATCGAACCCGGGTCTCCCGCATTGGAGGCAGACACTTTAACCTCTGAGCCACCAGGGAAGCAAGATGAGCGCCAAAGAATTGGTGCTTTTGAACTGTGGTGTTGGCGAAGACTCTTGAGAGTCCCTTGGACTGCAAGGAGATCCAACCAGTCCCTCCTAAAGGAGATCAGCCGTGGGTGTTCATTGGAAGGACTGACGCTGAAGCTGAAACTTCAATACTTTGGCCACCTCATGTGAAGAGTTGACTCATTGGAAAAGACCCTGATGCTGGGAGGGATTGGGGGAAGGAGGAGAAGGGGAAGACAGAGGATGAGATGGCTGGATGGTATCACTGACTCAATAGACATGAGTTTGAGTAAACTCCAGGAGTTGGGATGGACAGGGAGGCCTGGCGTGCTGCAATTCATGGGATCGCAAAGAGTTGGACATGACTGAGCGACTGAACTGACTGAAAGCTGGGGAACAAAGCAAGGTGAAAAATATCACTAATTAGAATTAAGTTAAATTTTAAATTCAGTTCTTCAGTCACACTAGTTATACTATTTCAGAATATTTTTAGAGCAGTTTCAAATTCAATTTTACTAAATTTATAGCAAGGTAGGTAAAACTGAGCAGCAAGTTACAGTAAGTTCTCACAAAGCATTCTTTCCTCCTCCCAAATACAGCCTTCCTCACTATCAACATCCCACACCACAGCATCACATCCATTACAATGGATGAATCTACAGTGATGCAACATTATCACTAAACGTCTATAATTTACATTAGGGTTCACTTTTGGTGGGAATATGCTATGAGTTTTAACAAATGTAAAATGACATCTATCCATGATTGTTTTGCTTCCCTAAAGTCCTCTGTACTCCACCTGTTCATCCCTCCCTTCCCTCTAACTGTTGGCAATCACTGACATTTTTGGTATCTTCATAGGTTTGCCTTTACCAAAAGTTAAATAATTTGAATTACACAGATTTTCAGTTAGTAATACACATTTAAGCTTCCTTCATGTCTTTTCATGCCTTAACTGCTCATTTCTTTTTAACACCAAGTAATACTGAATTGTCTGGATGAAGTAGTTTATTTATCTATTAAAGGACATCTTGGTTGCTTCAAGTTTTGGCAACTATGACTAAAGCTGCTATAAATATCTGTGTGTAGGTATTTGTGTGGATATAAGTTTTCAGCTTCTTTGTGTAAATACAAATGAATTCAACTGCCAGATCATATGTTATAACATGTTCAGTTTTGTAAGAAACTGCCAAATTGTCTTCCACAGTGGCCATCCCACCAGCAGTGAATGAGAGTTCCTGCTGCCCCACGTCCTCATCGGCATTGACATTGTACTACCCACATTTCAAGTGCTTAATGGCCCATGTGGCTAATGGCTACCACACTGAAAGTAACATATAGGATATTTCCATCTTCACAGAAAGTTACATTGGGAAAGTAGCTCTATTAAAAACTTAATTGTTTATAGAGTGGAAGAGGAACTAAGGTGACAGCTTTTATTTTTCTCTGTATAAACCTATCCCTTCTCTCATTTAATTTTGTTAGTTCTTTGTTTATACTTGCTCAGAAGTTCAAATCCTTATCCAGCTACTATGTGACCATTAACAAATTATTTAATACCCCCCACCAAGTAGATGAAGCACAAGCTGGAATCAAGATTGCTGGGAGAAATATCAATAACCTCAGAAATGCAGATGACACCACTCTTATGGCAGAAAGTAAAGAGGAGCTAAAGAGCCTCTTGATGAAAGTGAAAGAAGACAGTGAAAAAGTTGGCTTAAAGCTCAATATTCAGAAAACTAAGATCATTGCATCTGGTCCCATCACTTCATGGCAAATAGATGGGGAAACAATGGAAACACTGATAGATTTTATTTTCTTGGGCTCCAAAGTCACTGCTGATGGTGACTGTAGCCATGAAACTAAAAGATGCTTTCTCCTTGGAAGAAAAGCTATGCAGTCTAGTTGGCATATTAAAAAGCAAAGACATTACTTTGCAAACCAGTAGTCATGTACAGATGTGAGAGCTGGAGTATAAGAAAGCTGAGCACTGAAGAACTGATACTTTTGAACTGTGGTGTTTGAGAAGACACTTGAGAGTCTCTTGGACTGCAAAAAGATCAAACCAGTCAATCCTAAAGGAAATTAGTCCTGAATATTCATTGGAAGGACTGATGCTGAAGCTGAAACTCCAATCCTTTGGCCACCTGATGCGAAGAACTGACTCACTGGAAAAGACCCTGATGCTGGGAAAGGTTGAAGGCAGAAGGGGACGACAGAGGATGAGACAGTTGGATGACATCACCAACTTGATGGACATGAGCTTGAGTAAGCTTTGGGAATTGGTGATGGACAGGGAAGCCTGGCGTGCTGCAGTCCATTAGGTCATAAAAAGTTGGAGACAACTGAGTACTGAACTGAACTGAACCAAATCTCAGTTTCCTCATATTATTTCTAAAAGTGAAAGTTGTTCAGTTGTGTCTGACTCTTTGCAAGCCCACTGACTAGCCTGCCAGGCTCCTCTGTCAATGGAATTCTCCAGGCAAGAATACTGTAGTGGGTTGCCATTTCCTTCTCCAGGGGATCATCCCAACCCAGGGACTGAAGCTGAAATCTTCTGTGCTGCAGGCAGATTCTTTACCATTTGGGCCACCAGGGAAGCCCTACTTATTAGTTTAGTGCATTAAACTAGATAAGCAAGATAAGATAAATTATAACACTCATCATGTTAAGTCCTCATTTGCAAACTCTTCCCAGTTAGGAGTTTGTTTTCTGAATGTCTGTCTCAGTACAGTACTTTGAGGATCCTCACTGAAGGCAACAGCTTAATACTGTATTTACCCGATCTGGATTACTGTAACCCAAGAGTAGATTCGCTGCTTTTATATCACCATGAACATATTCATTTTCATGTATATATTCCAGTACATCCAACTGTGAAAAGAAATATATACAGTTATATTGATGTCAATTTAGAAATCATGATCAACTTGAACATTTTGAATAAAAAATAATACATTTTTTTTTTCATATTAACAATTACAAAGTGATGTATTTCCCAACTGTGCATTTATCTATTCTAAAATTATCACATGTTCTGGTTACGCATCCTGGGGAAAAGTTGCATAAAAGGATTCTTGAACATCAAATGTTTTAATGTTTTAAGGGCACCTCTGACGGAAAGGAAGCCAAGACTCAGCAATACCTGTCTACACTCTCGACAGTCTGATGCCCAAATCTTCTGTCCAAAGAGGAGAAACATGGCAAAATAAGAGAATTGAAGTGAAATAATCATGAGGCCCACTCAGCAACTCCTCACTCAAGCAAAAATTATTAAGTAAGTTTTGAGGCCCCCCAGAACAAAACACCATGTCCATTACCACAGAGAAAGCCATTCTCCCTCTGTAGAGCAACAGAAAACATCTATGCTTCTAAGCCCTTGAGACTTGCATGTTACCTACACCTAGTGCTCAAAAAACATCTGCTGGCTGGCTAGAGGATGAGTAGGAAAATTAATGAATTCTATTTGCCACATCCCAACCTGGCAGGAGTAGTCACATTCTATCTAAAATGGAAAAAAATAAAATGAAGCTTAAGCAAACCAAACACCAACAAGATAAGACAAATATGTGGTATAAACAAAATGTGTGCATGGGTGCTAGTAAGATTTCATTGCTTCTTATTTGGCAAAGTATATATTGATATTATTCAGTGCCACATTAATGACTGCCACCATCCCAAACTCATAATAAAAACTTTACAGCACCCCTTTATCACATGTGTAGTATGGAAAATAATATATTTTGCCATACTTTGCATTGTCATAAAAATAACTGACAAAAGAGAGGTTATTCTTACAGCAATGCAAGCTTGTCCTGGTATATAAAACAAAGCTGTGAGGGGGAAAAAAAAAATCAGACAGTAGAACCAAAGCCTAATTGAGTTTATAGTGCCAAACACAGCACATTCTGTCACTTACAGAGCCCACTGTTATCAATTTCACCAAAATAGCATCTACTCTCAATAACTGACATTTCTAGGGCAATAATCCTTCATTCTCTGATAATTCCACAAAGGGCAACAATTTGTATGCTGTAACAAGTAAATAATCTGAAAATGGAGCATGGGAAATAAGTCATTCTTTCTTACCATTCGGATACCTAGCTGCAAGACAGTTGACTTTTTAAAAGTACCATTCTGGTCTGAGATCTTCTGCAAATCTATTCCCAGTCTTTCCATTACCATAAATCTGTAACTATAAGAAGGAGAAGTCAAAAGGAGATGTTAAAACGGCAATGCAGAAACTGTCCATTTACGAATTTGAAACAACGGAAAAATGCCCCCAACCTAACAGTGAAGAATGATCCAATCTGAACTAACTGAGAATGAATGTATATTAATAATCTTGGCCCTCTGCAGAAACAGATTACTAAGTATTTACTTTGCAGATAGTTTTGAGTAGAAGAGCAAGCTGTGCTGAGCCACTTACATGGTCTTAGATCATGAAAAGAGGAGTCTTTCTAAATTAGTCTTGAACTTAATTTATTTTGAGTCTACTACCTTCTTGACATATGGCCTTGAGCAAATTATTTTCCCATACCGAATATTTTCTTTACATTTGTTTCTTGACCTTATAAAATCATATTTACTTTCTCTATACATTTATAAACGTGTTTTTTTAAATGCACTTCTTCCTTTTCTTTTCTGTTTGAGATCTCCTCCTCTTCTTCACTTCCCTTCACTTACATACTCACATCAGCCCCTGTTCTGTATCTATGTAGCCACACACAAAGGCATATAGAAATTTTTACATCTGTTTTACAAAAATGTGATCTTCTTATAAGAACTTTTTTGCCTCACACTTTTTTTAATAATACCTCATTGAAATCCTTCCAAATCAACTGGTAGTACTCTAACTGATTTCTTTAACGGGCTGCATAGTATTATATGGTATGGATGTACCATTAAGAAGTGGGAGATGATGGGATATAACTTCTAAAATAAGATTATATAAGGACTGTGACTTTCTTCTTGGATGCATACTCGTGTGTGCTTTGTCCTCTCTTTCAATTACTGGAAGCTGGCTGCTATGTCTTTTTGACACTCAAGCAGCCAACAGAGAGGCCTACATAGTGAGGAAGTGAGGACTGCCAACAATCATGAGTGAATTTAGAATCAGATCTTCTTAGGCCTGCCAATAGCCACATGAGTGAGCTTCCTCAGTCAAGATGACTATAGCCAGAAGACACCTGACTGCATCCTCATGAGAAGTCCTGAGCCAGAACTGTCCCACCTACAGTTGATCTTAGCCCCCATAGGAAAGCCATTTTTACATAGATAACTGACCCACAGTTATCTATGATAATATTATCTAAGATAATATTAGTTTGTCATTATAAGCCACTACATTTTAGGTAACTAGCTATATAGCTACAAATAACTAACAGACCACATAAGAAACAGTTACAGGATAATATTGATTATAGTAATTCCATTTTACCTTTTTCCCTTGAATTCAGTAATGCCAGATCCATAAAACAGAGGAATTCCCAAATAATCAAGCTTTTTGAGTTCTATCCATTTTTTGACTGTAAAGACAAATTTAACAGGAAAAAAGTACATATTTTTAGAAAGGTATTTCTTACATTTGTGTAGTTGCTTAAACTTATTTAGCTAACAAATAGAAATCAGACCTTCCTAAAAATATTTTTTTAAAAATCAAATATATCTAGCTAACAGTTTCAAATTCTATTTATTGCAATAATTAACAGATAATATAAAATACATAATATAGATTTCTAACATTTAAAAAGTCATAATCACTATACTCAATATCCATATGAAAAAAGAATCTAAAGAAACTACAGAAGAAACTAATATTGTGTATTAACCATATTCCAAAAAATAATAGTAAATAAATAAATAGAATATGCAATAAAAACAAAAAGTCATAGTCATAAAATTCACTGATATCATTTATTGCTTCTCACCCTTTTAGCTAAGATCAAGTGTAGTATGGGGGCTTCTCAGGTGGGACAGTGGTAAAGAATCTGTCTGCAATGCAGGAGACAAAAGAGACACAGGTTCGATCCCTGAGTCAGGAAGATCCCCTGAAGCAGAAAATGGCAACCCACTACAGTATTCATGCCTGAAAAATTCCATAGACAAAGGAGCTTGGTGGGCTAGTCCATGCGGTTCTCAGTTGGACACTCTGAGCAACTGAGGACACACTATTTATCCAAATGAATTAGCAAAATTCATTCCTTATAGGCTTGTTAAATTTTTAAATAAAAAAGTATGATAACTACCAAAGGTGCAGTAGAAAGATAGCTTTTTCTTTCTTATTACTAAAAACCTAAAACCAGAGTAGCACAAAAAAAAAAAAAATGGGGCTTCACTGGTCACTCAGAGGGAAAGAATCCACTTGCCAATGCAGCAGACACAGGTTCAATCCCTGGTCTGGGAAGACTGCACATTATTGCACATCAACTGAGCCCCTCCTCACAGCTACTGAGCCCAGGCACCCCAGAGCTTCTGTTCAGCAACAAGAGAAACCACCATAATGAGAAGCCCCCACATTTGCTGTGCACCGCAAATAGAGATAGCCCTCGCTCACTACAGCTAGAGAAAAGCCCAAGCAGCAACAAAGACCTGGCAGAGCCAAAATAAGATTTTTTTTGAAAATAGAAATTGGTCAGGAGAATCATCTTACTCTGAAACTATATTGTACAGAAACTATTTTGATTAAATTTTGTTTAAAAAAAAACAAACCCACTTAAATAATCAGGCAGCTTATTTAATTTTTCACTTTTCTACCAAATATGCTTAATGTTTAAGACAGTTCTACTGATACACAATGAAGTTTAATGGATTCTGTTTGTCACTCTGACATAGTTTAAGCAGTTAGTAAAGACTACAGTCTTGATGTTCAGAAGGTTTTATTAAAGAAAACAAAGTTAATTATTGAGGTGAGACTCATCATTCTTTTTCCTAAACATAATGTAAATGACCTTGATTATATAGGCATTACTCATATCAATTTCCCTCAAGTTTTACAAATCCATCTGTATCATATAGTTTTTACAAAATGCTTTTATTCTTCTTAGCCTTGCTCCTACTTATTTCATAGTCTAATCCTCTAACTGGTAGTTCTTACATCTGATATTCAGCTCCAATTAATTTCCCAACATACAAATTTTCAATATTTTTAACTTATTTTCTAAATCATCTTAATGTTTATAATCATTTTCATATGGTTTGATCTAATCTATTCTATGGTCATTCCTTTAATTTATAATCTACTGCTCATTTTAATGTCTTTTTTTTATATCCTTTCTCTCCAAATGGTTTTTTGCAAGAAATAATTTCATCCTATCTTTTACACCTGAAGAACTCTCAGTGGCTTCGATCAACAATCCAACATTTCATATAAGGTAACAAAAAATTTCAATTTGAAATAGATAACCCATAATGTACATAATATCACTATTTATATACCTCTGTCATTTTTATATAACAATTACTGTATCATTTTACAATAAAAATTGCTAATTGAAAAAATTTTCCATAAGGCCAGAAAAAGACAAAAATGTTAACTCCCCCTTAGCAAACATACATATGGAAGTAGCTTACTTTACTTATTTTACTTACTCCAGTCTTTTTTTGCTGCTCTTTGATAAAATTTAAGTTCTGAAAATAATGGGCCATTTTCTTGATATTCCTATAAAAGAAAAGAACAATTGATTTTATTAGAAAAAAAGTTTTAAAGATCAAATTGGTATTTCAAATGTGAAAATATGAGTATACATATATAATAAATAATATACCTGAATCACAAAAATCTCAAGATTTTCTCACTAAATAAAGAATCTCATTTTTAACATTTTGTAATGCCATCACTATACAGTCTTACACATGAAAGCAGTCTTCCTATGGAAAGAACTTACTAAAAACACTGAAAATTATACACATACACAGACACTCATGTGTACCAACAGGCAAAACAGGGTGGATACACTGCAAACTACCTTGGTGGTTCATTCATACAAGATACTTTTACTGAGTTTCTACTATATTTTATTAATTATACTAGGCACAGGGGATGCAATCACATATAAAACCTCATTTCTGCCATTATGGACTTCACCATCTAGAACAGAGAGGAAAAGAGAAGGAGAAGATAGATATCTAGATAAGATACAAGGATGATAAATGTCAATGAAGAAGAACAAAATTCCCTAGTCTTTAAATTTTTATAATGTAAAAATATATAATAATGTTTGTTGTGTTGATCATAAAATCATGAAGACTAAGATGAAAAACATTTTTATAAAAATGAAATAAAGCAGAAAATAAAAATGTCAAATGTATGTGAAACATAAATTTAAGAGCAATACTTACCACTTTTATTACATGTCTTGCATCTTTATCTGGTTTATTTGTGGGGAAAGCTGCAAAACAAAGACAGTGAGGGGAAAAAAAATGGTTGCTTCCAATTCCTGATTGTTTACTATGTCCCAGACACTGTGCTAAGAACCTCTTATGTACCACCTCTGTTTCATACAGGATCCTTCTTAAGATTTAACAAGTTGAATAATCTGCTAAATAGCAGACTGGGGACTGAAATTCAAATCTGACACCATAGCCTACACTCTTTACCATAAACCATATTCAAATATGCAAACACGGAAACCAGTAGATTATATTGATAATATAGATCCAAATGCAGGGGAAACTATTTTATAGACATACAGCATTAAACCTCAAAATGATATACAGTATAATCTATTCACTCCACTTTGCTAAATTAAAATCTATGATAATTCAAAGTGAAAACTGATTCATTTTAAGTAGAAACTTCAAAACAATTTTTACTTGGAAAAATTCTAAAGTAAATCAAGTCTGAAAGAGAATAAAGCCTTTAAAAAGAATCATCTCCTGAACCTAGCAATCAACTATTCCTAAAGAGTATGTATCTCATTATATAAGCTCATTTCAATTTCAAGTTATCTTACTTCATTTTATTACCATTTGCATTTTAGATATAGTAATCCAACTTATGAAAAGATCATTGCTGAAATTCTTAAACCAAATCAATCATTTCATCTATATTATCTAAATTAAAAGGTTATTTTGTTTTCAAATCTTGATAAGAGAAGTTGACATGTATATTTATTTGTATTGTGAAGGTTTAGAATTTTGTCATTCATCTATTTATTCTTCATTGATCCCTTTATTCATTCAACTAACAAATATTTATTTATCAAGAGGCTAGCATATTAGGAAAGTAAAGAAAAAAGGTCAAACTAGTATTAAAAACTTAGATTGAGAGTAAGATTAAATTTTTCAGGTGAATTTTCAGTGTATTAACCAAACTTCAATGTCCTCTCATTACTACTAACAGTTTCCCCTTTCTCCCACTTATCACTTGTCTTTTCTCTATTGTATTACTTAATAGATGCAAAAAATTTTATAAATTTACTAAAGTATATAAATTCTCAGTCACAATTAGCCAACTCATGCACAATTCTCTTTCTTTTTTTTTTAATTTTTATTTTTAAATTAAAAGGTTATTTTGTTTTCAAATCTTGATAAGAGAAGTTGACATGTATATTTATTTGTATTGTGAAGGTTTAGAATTTTGTCATTCATCTATTTATTCTTCATTGATCCCTTTATTCATTCAACTAACAAATATTTATTTATCAAGAGGCTAGCATATTAGGAAAGTAAAGAAAAAAGGTCAAACTAGTATTAAAAACTTAGATTGAGAGTAAGATTAAATTTTTCAGGTGAATTTTCAGTGTATTAACCAAACTTCAATGTCCTCTCATTACTACTAACAGTTTCCCCTTTCTCCCACTTATCACTTGTCTTTTCTCTATTGTATTACTTAATAGATGCAAAAAATTTTATAAATTTACTAAAGTATATAAATTCTCAGTCACAATTAGCCAACTCATGCACAATTCTCTTTCTTTTTTTTTTAATTTTTATTTTTACTTTATTTTACTTTACATTACTGTATTGGTTTTGCCTACATTGACATGAATCCGTCTCGGGTGTACATGAGTTTCCAATCCTGAACCACCCCCCCCCACCTCCCACCCTATATCAACTCTCTGGATCATCCCCGTGCACCAGTCCCAAGCATCCTGTATCCTGTATCGAACATAGACTGGCGATTCATTTCTTACATGATAGTATACATGTTTCAGTCAGTCTCCCAAAACTTTGATGTTAGCAATGCTATCAGTCAGTTGAAGAAATTACTTCAATTTTAGTTAAACTGTGAAGCCACACCTCTTCACAGTAACAAAGAAATTAAACTTATTTACATCCTTATTCACATAAAAGTCATTTCATTTTCACCCATGCAGTAGTCCCAAGGGAACCACAGGAAGAATGAATTACCCATACCTAGAAAACAAAATACTGAAGAAAGTCTATAAAGGGGTCCAGTCCTGGTACAGAAGAAAAGATGAGGAAACCTCTTCCTCCTCCCACCCGATGGCAAACTATTTTTACCACTATGGTACCCAAGCCTGAAGTGAAGTAATCCTGCCCTAACCCTGGTCCACTCAAAACAATAACTGACACTAGTCAATGGTCTTTAAAACAAGACTGGGAGCTGACTGTGGCTCAGATCATGAACTCCTTATTGTCAAATTCAGACTTAAATTGAGGAAAGTAGGGAAAACCACTAGACCATTCAGGTATGACCTAAATCAAATCTCTTATGATTATACAGAGGAAGTGAGAAATAGATTTAAGGGACTAGATCTGATAGACAGAGTGCCTGATGAACTATGGATGGAGGTTCGTGACACTGTACAGGAGACAGGCATCAAGACCTCCCCATGGAAAAGAAATGCAAAAAAGCAAAATGGCTGTCTGGGGAGGCCTTACAAATAGCTGTGAAAAGAAGAGAAGCAAAAAGCAAAGGAGAAAAGGAAAGATATAAGCATCTGAATGCAGAGTTCCAAAGAATAGCAAGAAGAGATAAGAAAGCCTTCTTCAGTGATCAATGCAAAGAAATAGAGGAAAAGAACAGAATGGGAAAGACTAGAGATATCGTCAAGAAAATTAGAGATACTAAGGGAACATTTCATGCAAAAATGGGCTCAATAAAGGACAGAAATGGTATGGATCTAACAGAAGCAGAAGATATGAAGAAGAGGTGGCAAGAATACACGGAAGAACTGTACAAAAAAGATCTTCACGACCAAGATATTCACGATGGTGTGATAACTCACCTAGAGCCAGACATCCTGGAATGTGAAGTCAAGTGGGCCTTAGAAAGCATCACTATGAACAAAGCTAGTGGAGGTGATGGAATTCCCGTTGAGCTGTTTCAAATCCTGAAAGATGATGCTGTGAAAGTGCTGCACTCAATTTGCCAGCAAATCTGGAAAACTCAGCAGTGGCCACAGGACTGGAAAAGGTCAGTTTTCATCCCAATTCCAAAGAAAGGCAATGCCAAAGAATGCTCCAACTACCGCACAATTGCACTCATCTCACATGCTAGTAAAGTAATGCTCAAAATTCTCCAAGCCAGACTTCAGCAATATGTGAACCGTGAACTCCCTGATGTTCAAGCTGGTTTTAGAAAAGGCAGAGGAACCAGAGATCAAATTGCCAACATCCGCTGGATCATGGAAAAAGCAAGAGAGTTCCAGAAAAACATCTATTTCTGCTTTATTGAAAGGCAATGCCAAAGAATGCTCAACTACCGCACAATTACACTCATCTCACACGCTAGTAAAGTAATGCTCAAAATTCTCCAAGCCAGACTTCAGCAATACGTGAACCGTGAACTTCCGGATGTTCAAGCTGGTTTTAGAAAAGGCAGAGGAACAAGAGATCAAATTGCCAACATCCACTGGATCATCGAAAAACCAAGAGAGTTCCAGAAAAACATCTATTTCTGCTTTATTGACTATGCCAAAGAGTTTGACTGTGTGGATCACAAGAAACTGTGGGAATTTCTGAAAGAGATGGGAATACCAGAGCTCCTGACCTGTCTCTTGAGAGACCTATATGCAGGTCAGGAAGCAACAGGTAGAACTGGACATGGAACAACAGACTGGTTCCAAATAGGAAAAGGAGTACGTCAAGGTTGTATATTGTCACCCTGCTTATTTAACTTATATGCAGAGTACATCATGAGAAACACTGGGCTGGAGGAAGCAGAAGCTGGAATCACAATTGCCAGGAGAAATATCAACAACCTCAGATATGCAGATGACACCACCCTATGGCAGAAAGTGAAGAGGAACTAAAAAGCCTCTTGATGAAAGTGAAAGAGGAGAGTGAAAAAGTTGGTTTAAAGCTCAACATTCAGAAAATGAAGATCATGACATCTGGTCCCATCACTTCATGGGAAATAGATGGGCAAACAGTGGAAATAGTGGCTGACTTTATTTTTGGGGGCTCAAAAATCACTGCAGATGGTGATTGCAGCCATGAAATTAAAAGACGCTTCCTCCTTGGAAGGAAAGTTATGACCAACCTAGACAGCATATTAAAAAGCAGACACATTACTTGGTCAACAAGGGTCTGTCTAGTCAAGGTCATGGTTTTTCCAATGGTCATGTGTGGATATTAGAGGTGGACTATAAAGAAAGCTGAGTGCCGAAGAACTGATGCTTCTGAACTGTAGTGTTGGAGAAGACTCTTGAGAGTCCCTTCGACTGCAAGGAGATCCAACCAGTCCATTCTAAAGGTGATCACTCCTGGGTGTCCTTTGGAAGGACTGATGCTAAAGCTGAAACTTCAATACTTTGGCCACCTGATATGAAGACCTGACTCACCGGAAAAGACTCTGATGCTAGGGGGAATTGGGGGCAGGAGGAGAAGGGGATGACAGAGGATGAGAAGTTGGATGGCATCACTGACTCGATGGACATGATTTTGAGTGAACTCTGGGAATTGGTGATGGACAGGGAGGCCTGGTGTGCTGCAATTCATAGGGTCACAAAGAGTTGGACATGACTAAGCTGTTAGAGACTACCTGCTTCTGTTCTGAAAGCAAGTGGCCAGAACAGCGGAACATAAGAAACATAAAAGCCCAAAAGGAAAACGAGAGTTTTAATTTGATATGTAACTTATTACATTGCAAGTGGGGGAAAAGATATCCAACCAGTCCAATGGCTTACTCTTTGCCGATTTCAATCCATATACCTTTACCAGTCTATAATCTGAATCTTCTTTTCATATGATTTCACTTGCATAATCATGTGTTGACATACACTTGAATCATCCCCACACTTGTCATTTGATAGCTGTACAATATTCTCTATAAACTTCCAAGTCAGATTATATTGGAGGGCCTAAATTCAAAATCAATTGACCAGAAAGCTCATGGAGATGGACAGTGAACAAATAAATTGTCCTAGTGATCAAGGAGATCTCATTACAATAATCAGTTAATTAATTAAACAATTCTACTGTAAACCAAAACACATTCTAGGTAGTAAAATTAAATAATGACAGAAAACAAAGTATCTGCTTTCATAGTCTAGTGGAGAAATCATTCATTCATCAAATACTCACATAGAAGTGTAAAACCAATTAACATAAGTGTTACAGGGAGAAGAAGATGGCACAATGAGGTAGATGGTATAATTTAACTTATATAAAAGGGAACGCTTGTACAAGCATAGTTGGAGAGGTAGTAAAGGGCCAGATGAAAATCTAGCTCAGAATTTCCATCCATAAAAAGTGTTCGAAGCTTGAGGTGTCGTTTAGGACAGGAAACACATAATTAGGTTTACATTCTGAACAGATCAATACACTATAATGTGGAGAACAGACTGAAGGGGAACCAGAGTAGATACACACAGGTTCAGTAAGGATTTAATTTGGTAGAGTAGAAAAGAGAGGACTGTAGATTGGATCAAGTATCAATGGCAGATAAAGAAAAGTAAGCAGATTCCAGAGATTTCACAAAGTGGAACTGATAGGACTTGATCATGGAGGGAAAGATACATAGTTTGGTAGGTTACAGCTGACAGATCTATTGGAAGTTGAGAAGAATGATCAAGCATGGACAGTGATAGTATTGAAAGTAGTCACCTAACAACAAAGAAACAAAGATACATAAAGCAAAAATCAGAATAAGGGATCAACAAGGGAAAATTTTTAAAATATAATCATAGTGAGACATACTAATGTTTCTCTGAGAAAATTTTATCAAGTGCAAAAAAATGTAAGAATAGGAGCATGTTGAATGATGTCATTAATAATTTAAATATAGATTTCTATTTATATTTATATTAATCTTTTACCTATCTTCTTTGTGAATTGTAACTTTTATCGTTAAAAATATTCATCTTTGTCTCGTTTAAAAATAAATAAAAAATTTTTTAAAGTAGTTTCACATCCTCATTTAAATTTCTGAGGAGGAGTATGATGACCTGAAAAGGGATGCATTGTACACACACACGGTATGTGCCTTCCTAGCATCTCTTTTCTATCCACTGGGAACTTTCTCTGATTTTTCCTGAGAAGCCCAACCTCAAACTATCTATGTAGCCCTAGTAGGGCTGTGATCAGAGTGTATCCTCCCTTACTCCCTTATTCCAGAGTTGGGCACATGACCAGGCCTGGCCATCTGGAATGCACAAGCCCACTGGCCACCATAACTAGTTCACAAAGAGCAAAGTGCTCAACTAGGTAGAAAAGTCTTCCCTAGCAGTTGATGTAACTATGTAGAAGACAGGTGATAAACTTTAAGGATATCAAAATCTTAGAAATATCAGTGATCACTTTTCTTCAGTAAATGGAAAATAAAGCCTGAAAATAAAATCCAGAACCGAGAAAAGTAGGGTTAAAGCAGAGAGAGAAAGAGCCCTAGTGACATTGCATAAACGCTGGAGTCACTCATACCCAAAGCCCAATAAGTCCTGTACTTCTCACTTCAAGAGTTAATAAATCTCCCTTTTGATTAAATTCATTTGAGGTTCTGAAATTGGCAACCAAAGACTTACACAGACTCCAACAATTGAGTGTTCTATATGTAAGATTATTTTAAAGGTACTGTGTCATAGTTTAATGGGCAGTGTCAGGCTTTACATATAAAGTAGATCTTACATAAACAAAAATAACAATTCATGAGGAAGATAATTATATTTGAGGTTCTGAAATTGGCAACCAAAGACTTACACAGACTCCAACAATTGAGTGTTCTATATGTAAGATTATTTTAAAGGTACTGTGTCATAGTTTAATGGGCAGTGTCAGGCTTTACATATAAAGTAGATCTTACATAAACAAAAATAACAATTCATGAGGAAGATAATTATGAACTTTCAAGCATCTAATAGAGACTTAGGGTTTCCCAGGTGGCACTAATGGTAAAAAAGCTGCTTGCCAATGCAGGAGACATAGAGACACGAGTTCAGTCCCTGGGTCAGAAAGATTCCCTGGAGGCAGGCAGGGAATATTCCCTGGCAGGATCCAGTATTCTTGCCTGGAGAATTCCATGGACAGAGGAGCCTGGTGGGCCACAGTACATAGGGCTACAAAGTATCGGACATGACTGAAGCAACTTAGCAGCACACATAGTGGAGACTTAATATACATATGTAAAATGATAATGTACATTATAATCAATAACATCTTTGATTTTTTTAAATGTCAATAATAATAAATTTGAGTAGATTAAGCTCACCAGCTAAAGAAAGAAACTTTAAGGTTGTTAAAAAATAAATAAATGTATACTATTTATAAGAAAACTAAAACCTAGTGATACAGAGAAACAAAATAAAAAGATAAACTAATTGGCCAGAATTAGCTGAAAGAAAGCTGGAAAATCATGGAAGATTTTAATACAATTTCATAATGTATAGGCAACCAACAAAAATAAATTGAAACAATACAATTAACAGTTTTTACCTAAAGGTCACATTTTTAAAAAAGAATATATTTTCTTTTCAACCTGACATAAAACATTTTTTTAACTGCTCATACTTTTACCAAGAAAGCAGGCTTCATCACCAATCAAAAGACAGAGTGACTGAATGGATAAAAAAAATAAAAAGGACTCAACTATATGACATCTACAAGAGATTTGTTTGATTCAAAGACACACAAGATTGAAAGTGAAGGGGTGTAAAAAGATGTTCTATGTAAATGGAAACCAAAAGAAAGCAAGGGAAATTACACTTATGTCAACAAAATATATTTTAAATCAAAAAATATAACAAGAAACAAGTAAGATTGTTATATAATGATAAAGGGATCACTTCATCAAGAGGATATCACAATTGTAAATATCTATGTACCCAAGAGAGGTGAACCTAAATATATAAAGTAAATATTAACAGATCTAAAGGGGGGAATAGCAGTAAAATAGTATAGGGCTTCAATACCCCACTTTCAACAATGGATAGATCATCCAGATAGGAAATCAATGGGGAAATAATGGATGTAAACTAAACATTATATAAGAGAAATCTAATAGACATACAGAAGAGTCCAACAACAGCAGCAGAATACATTCTTCTTAAGTACACAGGGAAGGTATTTTCAGGCTAGATCATTTTAGGTGATGAAGCAAGTTGTAACAAACTTATGAAAAATGAAATCATATCAAGTATTACCAAGTACCTTTTTGGACCACAATGATACAAAACTAGATATCAATTACAAGAGAAAACTAGCAAATTCACAAATATATGGAAACTGGAACAATATACTCTTGAACAATCACTGGCTCAAAGAAGAACTTTTCAAAAATCAAGAAATAACTTGAGATAAATGAAAATAGAAACAAAACATATCAGTATTTGTGGGTTACAGTTCTAAGGAGGAATTTTGTAAGAATAAAGTTTTATACTATGAAAAATGAAAAATCCAATATATATTCTAACTTTACATATCAAAGAACTAGAAAAAGGAAGCTCAACATTAGTAAAAAAAGGAAATAAAGACCAGAATAGAAATAAATGAAACAGAACTAGAAAGACAATGGAAAAGATCAATTCAGACAAAGACTAGATGAAAATTACAGACCAGTATCTCTGATGAACATACATGCAAAAATACTCAACAAATCATTAGCAAATTGAATTCAACAGTACATTAAAGAATCATATACCATGATCAAGTGGGATTTATTTGGGGGATCCAAGGATGGTTCAATATGCAAATCAATTAACATGATAAACTACATTAACAAAATGAAGGCTAGAAACTTAAGATCATTTTAACAGATGCAGAGAAAGCACTTGTCAAATTCAAAATCCTTTCACAATCAAAAATTCTCAAAAACTAAGTAATGAGAGAGCATACCCAAACCTAACAAAGGCTAATTATGAGAAACCCACACCCAACATCATACTCAAGTAAAAAGCTGAAAGGTTTTCCCTTAAGATCAGGAACAAGACAAGGAACTCTTGCAACTTTTATTCAACATGGTACTGAAAGTCCTAACCAGAGAAGTCAGGCAATAAAAAGAAATAAAAGACATCCAAATTGGGAAGAAAGAAAGTAAAATTATCTGTTTGTATATGACACCTTTGGAGAAAATCCTTATGACTCCAGCATACAAACAATAGTGTCAAAAAGAATCCACTACTTATGACTAAATTTAACCAAGGATATGAAAATTATGTACACAGAGGACTTTAAAACATTGACAAAAGAACACACAATGAATGGAACAATATTATGTGCTCATGAATCAAAAGAAATTAATAGTGTTAAAATGTGCAAACTAGTCAAACAATACGCAGATTCAATGTAGTCTCTACCAAAATTCTAGTGGTATTTTTCATAGAAATTGTTTTAAAATCTACATGGAACCACAAAACATCCTGAATAGCCAAAGTATACAGAGCAAGGAAAACAAAGCTGGAAGCATCACATCCCCTGATTTCAAACCAGAATACAAAGCTGTAATAATCAAAACAGGATGGTACTGATATAAAAGCAGACATGAATCAATGGCACAGAACAGACAGCCCAGAAATAAACCTATAAATTCATGGTCAATTAATTGACAATGAAGTCAGGAATACACAATGGGGAAAGGACAGCCTCTTCAGTAAATGGTGCTAGGAACACTAGACAGCCACATGCAAAACAATTAAACTGGACCCCTATGTTATCCTCTATACAAAAATCAACTCAGAATGGATTTAAAGACTTGTGAGTAAGACCTAAAATCATGAAAGAACTAGAAGAAAACATAGGGGGTAGGTTCCTTCATATTTGTTTGGTAATGACTCTTTTGGATCTAACACCAAAAACAAAGGCAATAAAAGCAAAAATATTTACACAGGTGGGACTAACTAAAAAACAAAAAACTTCTGCAGAGCAAAGGAAACCATCAACAAAATGAGAAGGCAACCTATGGAATAATAAAATATTTGCAAATCACATATCCAATATGAAAACATACAAAAATGATATAACTCAATAGCAAAAAAGATAAATAACCCAATTTTTAAATGGATAAAGGCTATTTTTAATAGATTTTTTCCAAAGAAAACATTCAAATGGCAATAGGTGCATGAAATAGTGCTCACCATAACTGATTACCAGGGAAATGCAAATTAAACCATGAGATATTACCTCACACCTGTTAGCATGGCTATTATCAAAAAGACAAGTAGTAACAAATTCTGGTAAGGATGTAGAGAAAATGAAACCTTTTGAAGGAATATAAACTTGTATAACCACTATGGAAAACAGTGTGGAGGTTCTTCAGAAAATTAAAAATAGAACTATCATGTGATCTAGCAATTCCACTTCTGGATATATTCAAAGGAAACAAAAGCTGGTTTGAAACAGTTATATAATGCATGATTTCAACTATATGCCATTCTGAAACAGGGGGCAGAGGGATAAATATGTAGAACACAGGAGAAACTTCAGGCAGAGAAACTACTCTGCATGATACTATAATGGTAGATACATGACATCATACACTTGTCAAAACCCATAAAACTGTACTGTATAAGTGAACACTAATCTAAATGATGGACTTTAGTTAATAAATTGTAACAAAACCATCATACTAATTCAAGACATCACTGCCAAAATTACACAAAACTGGGGACTATCTGATAAAGACTTCAAAGAAACTATAATAAAAATGTTCCAGAAAGTAACAGCAAACACTTTTGGAATAAATGGAAAAGACAGATTAGTGTAGCAAAGACATAGAATATACAAAGAAAAAATTAAATAACATTTTTAGAATTGAAAAATACAATGACCAAAACAAAAATTTTTAACTCATGATTGGGTTCAATATGATCATGGAGATGACATGTGAGTCACTGAACTTGATAACGGATCAATAAAGACATACCAACCTGAAAAACAGCAAAATAGAACATGAAAAAATTGAACAGAATCTCAGGCAATAACAGAACATTTAACAAATCTTCATGATACTGCAGTTCCTGAAGAAGAAAAGTAAAGAGTGTGGTGCAGAAAAATATTTGATAAATAATGGCTGAAATGTCCCAAATTTTATAGATACATAAATGAATTCTCCACTGGGATAAACCCAAATAAGTCGATGCCCAGACACATACACACAAACTGCTGAAAACTAAAAGAAAAACCTTGAAAGGAACTAGAGTAAAACAGTTAGTTACAGGGTAAGATGACTCATATTACTGTGAATTTCTCATCAGAAACCCTGAAGACTGGAGGGAAGAGTCACAAACTATTTGAAGTGCTGAAAAAAAACAGCCAATCCAATATCCAGCAAAAATATCTTTCTGGAATTAAATAAAGACATTCTCAAGTGAGGAGTACTAAGAGTAGCCATAGCCAGCAGATCTGCTATGTAAGAATTGCTAAACAAAGATATTCAAAAAAGAAAAGAAAATCATACAAGGAAATGTGGACTACCAGGAATAAAAGAGAAAAAATAGTAAATATTGGGAAAATGCAATGGATTATTCCTTTCTTCAGTTAAAATGCATTTCATAGTTGAAGCAAAAATTATAATATGGTCTGGAGGAATTTAAATTAGTCTAGATGTAATATATAAGACAACTACAACATATCAAAATGTGTGTGGTTCTGCCAAAGAAGGACTTAGAAACAAATTTAGCACTGAATACTTTTACTACAAAAGAAAGATTCAAATAAGTAAGTTTCCATCTGACGGACCCAAGGAAAGAACAAACCAAACCCAAAGCAAATGGAAGAAAGGAGATAAAAACAGAAATCAGTGAAACAGAAAACCAAAAAATAGTAAAGCCACAAAACCAAGAGAAGTGTCTTTGAAATGACCAATAAAAGATATCAAGACTAACAAAAGAGAAAATAAAGAGAGAAAAATGATCCTATACTAGGAATGAAAATGGAATGTCACTATATAAACTAGTATTAAAAGTATAATAAACAAATATTATGAACAACTCTATAGACAGAAATTTGACAACTTAGATGAAATGAAGCTGCTTAAAAACAAACTACTAAAAGTTACCTGAAATGAAGCAAATAACCAAACAAGTCTCAGATGAAATCAAGCTCTAAAACAAACAAACATTGTTCAGAAAAAAAAGGTATCTCTAACCCCAGATGGCTTCACTGTAAAATTCTACAAAACACATGGAAAAGAAGTAACATCAATTCTGTATACTCCTTTACAAAAAGCAAAAATGGAGGGAATAGTTCACAACTCATTTTATGAAGCCAGCATTACCCATAAAACCAAAACCAGACAGAGATAGTAGAGAGGAAAAAAAAAGCATAAAGAAAGAAAGAAAAAAGAAACTACTCAGACCAATAGCCTCCTCTCATGTTGATGCAGAATAAAAAATAAAATAAATAAGAAATTAATGTCACCTACCATATTAAGAATGTAAAAAACCCCAGAAGATCACATCAATTGATGCAGAAAAAGTATTTGACAGAATCTGATATCCATTCAAGATAAAAACTCTTGGACAGTAAAGGACAGCTTCCCTCAACTTGAAAAAGAATATCTAGAAACAACATATAGCTAGTATTATTATAATTGATGAGAGGCTGAATGTTTTCTCCCTTAAACTGGGAACAGTCAAGGATGTCCACTCTCACCATTCCTACTCAATAAAGTGCTGGAAATCCTAAATAGTGCAAAACATCACTGGAAAGGAAGAAATAAAGTGGTCCCTACTCCTAGATGATATAATTAACTATATAGAAAATTCCAAAGAATCTGAAAAAAAGAAATCCTAGAACTAATAAGCAAGTTTACCAAGATGAGGTCAACAGGAAAAATCAACTATATTTTTATACTAATAATGCACAACTGAATAACAAAATTACAAAACAGTATCATTTTCAATAGCATTAAACATTTCAAAAGAAAACAGAAAAACATATATACCTAACATTACATATACAAGATTGATATGGTAGAAGCCGAAATGGTGATGAAAGAAATCAGAGACCTACAGAAATGGAGAAAGATGCTATATTTGTGAATTGAAGACTCAACGTATCTTCAATGTCAACTCTCCAAAATTTTGTCTCTGACAAAAGAGAGGCAAAAATATTACTGAAAACAAATACACAATATACAACTCTGGTAGAAAATGTAAAAAAGGAAAACAATAGACTTCAAGGGGAAAGTGAACTTCAAATAAACACAAGTTGAATATATAGAAACTGTGGAGACAGAATGCAGGTTATAAGAGAATAACAAAGCTAGCAAGATGATATTGGTACATATTTTCACCATTGTGTCCAAGACTATGGCATATAAAAATTCTGATTCTTTAAAATTTACTAAATCACCACACACAAAATGAGTTCTCATACAACTGGGGGAAAAAACTTATTCTGGTTAATGCTGTTAAATCTCTTCCAAATATAAATTCTTGTTAATTGCATATTCAACTTTCAGTTCAGTTCAGTCGCTCAGTCGTATCCGACTCTGCAACCCCATGAACTGCAGCACGCCAGGCCTCCCTGTCCATCACCAACTCCCGGAGTCCACCCAAACTCATGTCCATTGTGTCGATGATGCCATCCAACCATCTCATCCTCTGTCGTCCCCTTCTCCTCCTGCCCTCAATCTTTCCCAGCATCAGGGTCTTTTCAAATGAGTCAGTTGTTTGCATCAGGTGCCCAAAATATTGGAGTTTCAGCTTCAGCATCAGTCCTTCCAATGAATACCCAGGACTGATCTCCTTTAGGATGGACTGGTTGAATCTCCTTGCAGTCCAAGGGACTCTCAAGAGTCTTCTCCATCACCACAGTTCAAAAGCATCAATTCTTTGGCCCTCAGCCTTCTTCACAGTCCAACTCTCACATCCACACATGACCATTGGAAAAACCATAACCTTGACTAGACAGACCTTTGTTGACAAAGTAATGACTATGCTTTTTAATATGCTGTCTAGGTTGGTCATAACTTTCCTTCCAAGGAGTAAGCGTCTTTTAATTTCATGGCTGTAATCACCATCTGCAGTGATTCTGGAGCCCCAAAAAATAAAGTCAGCCACCATTTCCACTGTTTCCCCATCTATTTGCCATGAAGTGATGGGACCGGATGCCATGATCTTAGTTTTCTGAATGTTGAGCTTTAAGCCAACTTCTTCAGACTCTCCTCTTTCACTTTTATCAAGAAGCTCTCTAGTTCTTTTTCGCTTTCTGCCATAAGGGTGGTGTCATCTGCATATCTGAGGTTATTGATATTTCTCCCAGCAATCTTGATTCCAGCTTGTGCTTCTTCCAGCCCAGCGTTTCTCATGATGTACTCTGCATATAAGTTAAATAAGCAGGGTGACAATATACAGCCTTGATGTACTCCTTTTCCTATTTGGAACCAGTCTGTTGTTCTATGTCCAGTTCTAACTGTTGCTTCCTGACCTGCATACAGGTTTCTTAAGAGACAGGTCAGGTGGTCTGGCATTCCCATCTCTTGAAGAATTTTCCACAGTTTATTATGATCCACACAGTCAAAGGCTTTGGTATAGTCAATAAAGCAGAAATAGATGTTTTTCTGGAACTCTCTTGCTTTTTCGATGATCCAGTGGATGTTGGCAATTTGATCTCTTGTTCCTCTGCCTTTCCTAAAACCAGCTTGAACATCTAGAAGTTCATGGTTCATGTATTGCTGAAGTCTGGCTTAGAGAATTTTGAGCATTACTTTACTAGTGTGTGAGATGAGTGTAATTGTGCGGTAGTTTGAGCATTCTTTGGCATTGCCTTTCTTTGGGAGCTTCACTATTCAACTTTGGAGCTTACTAATTATTATAGTATAATCAGTTATCTTCAAACTCTTTAGTAATGAAATGTTTCTTTTCAGCCTGATAAAAAGATTAGATCAAAGCAGAATTCTCAGGTTGAAACAAGGGTGGAGGGACCAGAGCCCCTACTCCTTTTAGCTGTATATTTGGGTTCCACAGAGACCAGTATAAAGACCTAACAGGTGACTGGTCATTTCCTGACTTTGTTTATAATACCTCTAGTTATATTTGTAACATGTTCTTCTGGAATATCTGCTAGATTTTCTTTTTTTTTTCTCTTTTCTTAAGGAAAAAAACCACAACACTAGCAATCTGGCCATATCAAATTCTATCGTTTTATTTTCACTTGGTTTTCTTAACCTTTTGCCATTATACAATGTCCTTGTCTAGTTCTCGTAATGATATTTTACTGTAGAACATAAGATAATTTTTTTAAATGCTCATCTTACTCTTTGCTTACAGGTGCATGAAAAAACTTCATTCTTTAATATCTTAATATCTTATTGCTTTCAGGTATTTCTCTTTTGACAAGTAGTTATGGGGTTTTGGTCAATGACATTCTTTAATAGATTTCAGACAGTTTTTTGTCCAGTGTGGTAACTGGCAATTGTGCTGCAGTCCATGGGGTCACAAGAGTCAGACACAACTTAGCAACTAAACTGTATTGAACTAATTATAATACAATTATGATATGAGGACAAGATGGTTGAAAAGCATCATCAACTCAATGCACTTGAGTTTAAGCAACCTCTGGAAGATGGGGAAAGACAGGGAAGCCTGACATGCTGCAGTCCCTGGAGTCTGCAAAGAGTCGGGCACAACTGAACAGCAAATAACAAGTTATAGTACAACAACAAATAACAAGTTATAGTACAACACTCTGCAAATTTACATTATTGTTATTCTTTTTTGTTCCCCTTCACTAATTATTTACTGGTTGTG
This sequence comes from Aepyceros melampus, assembly GCA_006408695.1. Classification (NCBI taxonomy): domain Eukaryota; kingdom Metazoa; phylum Chordata; class Mammalia; order Artiodactyla; family Bovidae; genus Aepyceros; species Aepyceros melampus. The sequence goes on along the minus strand of SJXQ01002608.1, from coordinate 12,243 downwards.
GTATATATTACACATTTTATCTTATAATAGACTATCTTTCAATCCATTTATTTCTCACTCCACACTGATATACTCTAATTGAGATGTTTTCATTATTATTAACTAAATACATTTTGAGCTTGCCTGATGAGTTGATATATAACAACTTTTCTGTTTAACTCTTAATCCTGTAAGTCCTAACCACAGTTCTTGAATCTATTTTAGAAATGCAAAATGTATTATAAAATTATGTCCATAACTCTAGTTTTCACTCAACTTTTTACTTTGTATCATCAATCTTTTCTCAATATTGTAATTCATTTATCTCTTGGAAGTCTTATTCACTTACATGCTTTCAAGTCTACTTTATCTTTGTGGTAATCTGTATAAAATCATTTCAGATTTCCTAAATCCTCAAATGTTTCCCTTTCTCTTAAGAAGAATTCAGTTTGGCCAAATAGTATACTGGAATGATAGCCATATTTCTCCTAGCTCTCTTTCTATTGTCAGTCTATGAATTAAGGGCTGAAGTAGTTATTGAACTCCCTTCCTGACATTATATATTTTAATTTTAAAAAGCTACTATGTAATAGTTTTGGCCCCACTCTCACTTTTTGAAACACTAATATTCATGATGAAATTCGGTTTCAAATAAGGGAAATCTTCCCTATATCATTCTACATGGTCTCTATTTTGCAAGTCTTTACAGTTTCATATAACATTTTTATTCTCTAAAAACATACTAAATAGATAATATAACCATTATGTTTTTCTTCTTGATGATCCCTTTACATCATTTTTCTGTGGCTTAGATTTATTTTGCTTGCTTATTGATAGCAGAACTAACTCTTTGTTCAGCTGGGTCAATTCTTTCCTTAAAGACTTTATCCATGTTTTAGTATCTCTCACCATCTTTCAAGATCTCAGGGTCAGAAGGAACTTAAAGGTCCTTTCCCAACCAAAAACCTCTTATTTTTAACCTAGATTCCATAATGCATTCAATTTACATTAAACTAGTTAATTTCAGAACATCTGTACTTGCTCAAATGTTTTCTGCCTGAATGAAAATTCTGGTCTCATGGAAGTCCTACAGCTTTTCTTCTTCCCCTTTTCATCACACAACAACTGTCGGTTAGATATGCAACTTTGTTTTGCTTTCATTTTTTTTCTTGAATCTTTTATTTTTTTTTCAGTTTTATTTATTTATTTTACTTTACAATACTGTGGTGGTTTTTGCCATACGTTGACATGAATCCACCATGGGTGTACATGTGTTCCCCATCCTGAACCCCTCCCCCCACCTCCCTCCCCATCTCATCCCTCTGGGTCATCCCAGTGCACCAGCCCCGAGCACCCTGTATCATGGGTTGAACCTGGACTGGCGATTCATTTCACATGTGATAATTTCATATTTCAATGCCACTCTCCCATATCATCCCACCCTCACCCTCTCTCACAGAGTCCAAAGGACTGTTCTATACATCTTTGTCTCTTTTGCTGTCTCGCATACAGGGTTATTGTTACCATCTTTCTAAATTCCATATATATGCGTTAGTATACTGTATTGATGCTTTTCTTTCTGGCTTACTTCACTCTGTTTAATAGGCTCCAGTTTCATATACCTCATTAGAACTGATTCAAATGTATTCTTTTTAATGGCTGAGTAATACTCCACAGCTTTCTTTTTAATGGCTCACTAATACTCCACAGCTTTCTTATTCATTTGTCTGCTGATGGACATCTAGGTTGCTTCCATGTCCTGGCTATTCTATGGCTTTCTTTTCATTTGTCTTGAAGTGTATTGTATGGGGATTGTTCAGTGGGTTTTACTACTTTTCCTTCTACCATCGTCCTAACACTTTGTAAGACAGAAGGTTTATATAACTAATATTCCATCTTCAACTGTAATATAGTACTCACATTTGATACTGGAAATCTATGTCAGAAATGTAACACATAATCTTTTAATAGAAACATGATGAAGTGTAATGAAGAACATTTTTCTTCACATTCTCCAGAAATTGAAATTAATAACTATCACCAAAAGTGCTCAATAACATGCACTCTAATATAATATTATACTTTGTTCATTCTTTTCTTTGCTATGTATATACTGGCAAGAAAAAAGTATCAAAGCATGAAACTAGCATTACAATATCTAATAAATATCACTTCTCCATTTAAAACATAAAGATTTGCCTGTACATGAAATGTTATAGTTTTTTCATAAAATCACCTATGGGTACATGGTAAATATTACTGTATAATAATATGTTGACTGAATAATTTTTTTAAACTATACTTATATTATAAATATTTTGGTATACGAACAAATTCTATAAAGAAACATATTATCAATGTTTCACTTATCCAAGTATTTTTTTTTATTTTCTTAAAAGACTTAAGTTTTCTAAATAGTCTATCTTTAATCATTTTACCCAATGGAAAAAAGACATGCCAAAAACAATTCAATATTTGTAAAAATATCTATTTTCACATGATGCTTATTAAAGTCTGTCATAGGGATTTAAAGAGCTTCTTTTGATCTCCTTGTTGCTTATTACCCTCAAAACAAATGCTTAATATCCCCATAAACTCGACATACTTATTTTTTTAAAAGCAGAAAAATCTAATCTTTCCCATCAGTTTGTATGCACTACTGACTGATTATTCTCACTTTTTTTTTCATAAAAATATTGTTTCTTCTAGGTACATTTTTAGTATATGTATTTTTTCCAGTTCTTAACATTAGATTTACTATAAATATCAGATGTACTTTCACAGATTTTGTGAAAATATTAAAAACATATCACGAATGCTCTACACCTCAAGTTGTCAATCTGAATGAAAACGACACTATTATCAGCATCAGTGCTAACATATTTCTTAAATTAGCTGCCAATACTATCAATTAAATATTTCAGTTATTTTAGAAATGAGCATGTCACAGGCATGTCATTTGTCACTATTTTCTCTGGCTAGTAATAAATTCAGAGTGTTCTTTGACAAAAGGCACCAACCAGGAGAGCAGAGAGACCTGAGTTCAAATGGAGATGGAAGACAATTAGACAAATTACTTAACATTCCTAGGCCTCAAAACTGCCTTGTCAAGCTGCTGGGAGAATTAAATGAAATAATCCATATGAAGCATTTAACACAGAGCTTGGCACACACTGAGTAAAAGATTCTATTAGTAGTGGATAAGGATGAAGATTTCCTAAAAAAGGTTTCAGAAACTATGCCTGGCAGCATGCCCCAAACACATATGACTCATCTGCTAGTCTTTACCAGGGATTCTTGCTTTCATTCCTTTTCACTGCTCTGTGTCTTGTGTTCATGGCCTCCACAGTGAGGCTTTGGTTAACATCACCTCTGTGAATTTCATTAGGTGGCCTTCAGAACAGCTACAATGGATGCTAAGCCTTCCATGAGCCTCTTTCACACATGTTGTGCTTCCGATTGCTCTTGCTTGATATAAATTTGCGGGAAGCTGCCTTTACTCCACACTAAGCATAGGAGAGAAAAATGGCCAGTGTCTCTGGGGAATAATTAACAAAAGACAGTTTGTTTCATCTTCATGATAAAATACAGCACTCCTATTAAAAGGCAAATTCATCATTCCCAAAAGTTAAATAGAATGGCACTTTAAAAGTAATTCCAGCTGATTAAATTTAGGGTTCTGAAAAAAAATTAATTCATGAATATACTCTGAATCTTTCATTTGATTTTAAAATGTATAAATGTTCATTTAACTTTGAGCCCTTGCCTCTCAGTGTTCTATTCTGAGCTAGTCAAACAAGTGGTAGCAGGCATGCTGGGCTCAATAATACTGCCTCTCATATTTAAAAACTCTTTTTCACTTGGATTGCAAATTAAAGACAGTCTCCTGAACACTGACACATTTTCAATGATTGATTTTGCAAAACGTGTTGATTTTTCCTACACTGTTTTGCCTCTGTGTGTGTCAACTTTGGCCTTCTTTTCTTGCTCCTTTGCAGCACTGCTGTCTCTTTGAAGCCATTGTCTGTCTGATATTAAAAATGTACATTAAACCTCACGACTAATTACACAGAAAATTTCTGATCTCAAATATAAAACACCCATGCCCAGAAACTATAACAAAAGCTTCTATGTACAAAACTCTTAATCAAATCTTACATTCACTTGGATTAATTGAAATACCAACAATTTATTTTCCATTAAAGTTGTGTTTATATTCTTTGAAAAGTAGATTTTTAAAATATATTTACATGCCTATAAGTCAATCCATTTAACATTAAACCCCATCTATTTTCTCCACAAAAGTTTATACTTGCTGTTAAGTCTATTTCAATTAAATACTACTCTGTAGAACTGTTTCTTTCTAAACACAAAACTGTTTAATCTTAATATAATGTCCATTTTTTTTAACTCTCTCTGCACTGTGCATTAGCAAAGTAGACTCCCTCAATAAATCCTATAATCTATGGATTAGTATATGGCTTCTTATATTTAAAAAACATACTTGGAAAGAGAATGAACAGAAACTTATATCCCATCAAGCTCCCAAAGATAAATAAAATAAGGCCTCTAACTCTAAAAAGACAGAACCTTACACACATGCCACATGTTATAGTTCCAACAGCACAAAATTTCATCTCAGGTAAGTCGACTGTTGGGAAAATTATTTTTCCCCAACAGACTAGTTTTAATTTAACCAATCATTTTTTAAGCTGTTATATATTGGGCCTTGTCGAAGCACTCTGAGAGAAGGCCTACAAGGAGCTTATATTCTAGTATTGGTGGAAGGTAAACAGTATACAAATGGCAATCATAGGACACAAGATAAGCACTGCGAAAGAACATATTACAGGAAGGAACAAAGAGCAAGCAAGAAAAGTTGTGGCTACTCCCCTGCTTGCCTCGTTAGCATGTTAGAATTTTCATAAGGCCTACCAGCCACCATTTGTTTCCACCAGTGATCCTAGCAACAGACTCCCCTAGCTCTCAGTCTACTGCATCTATGGACTCTGCTCAATTCGGCTACTGTTCGCCTTTTTGTGAGACCAACTCGCCTCTGTCCCTAGTTGTTCATCTCATGCAGTTCCCAACTGCAGCAAATGCATCACACGCCACCACATGACTATTTTAGGAAACCCTGCAGTGGAGCAACTGGCTAGGGCAACCCTGGGCATGAAATTTTACTTGCCTGAAAACGATGTTTCCGAATGGAAAGATGAGAGGAGGAGGAGAAGGGAAGTAGCCATACTCCTCTTAAATGGCCACGGTACCTAAGCAGAGCAACTTGGAGTAAGGTCTGCACATGAGCCAAAGCTTAGAATTTCATTGCTTTTGTTGGCTCATGTCACTTCTTTAATTAATGTCACTTTCTCTGGTTTAATATCAGAGCAAGTGACAAGAGTGCTTCTGGATGAATTGTGTTTTCTGAGGACTGTATGGCATACTCTCCCGCAGTCTGACGGAGGGACGTGCCAGCTTTACTTGGCAGTTACAATCACCAGCTTTAGTTTTAGTAGTTTAATTTGTGGCAGTTATATGTTTTGAATACGTTGAAGTATTCACAATGGTCTCATGGAATCTGCTCCATAGATAAAGTTTACACAGTGGAAAAGAAAAAGCAATGGCTATAAGGCTATTACAAAAAGCTTCTCTTGGCCACAGCTGGTCTTATAGGCATTCTTGTAAATTTAAGAGCATTTAGAGAATACAATTAAAGTGATCACAAGGAATGATGCCCTTTTTTTTTTTAATTTTTGCCCAGTTCTGTAGCTGGTGTGAGACGATCATAAGGAATATGATATTTAGAACTCAATTTTATGCAAAATCCATTATTCAAGAAGTGAAGTTTATATACATGATAGACATGCAATGAAATAAATGTTAGAATAGGAAGCTTTGTTACTTATGCATTAAGTCGGTTCTAACGTTTTGGTAAACTAACTTTTTATTGATATAAGATTCAAAAAAATTTCTACATTTAGAGAAAGGACTAAACTTTTCCCTTTATTAAAGATCTTTCTGTTTCAGACTGAAGCAATCGGAAGATTTTTAATTTGGAGTTTTTCCTTCATCTCCTTTACACACTTTTGTGAAGCCTCATCAGCTCATGGTGAGAGCTGCCACCAAGGAGTTCTTCCAAACTTTACCTGCCCTTTCTAAATTTAGGGTTCTTTACTGCAGCAGGTTGAAGATCTGGCTTTGAATGCACCTGGCTCTGCTGGAGAACAGAAATATTCATCTCCACTGAATGCATGCTGCTTAAGTGCTGGAGGCACTTGCAGGAGAGTAACTCTCATTGGAAACTTCATTACAATACTTTTCTCTTCCCTACATGAAGTAGTAATTCTCATTCACCAAAGATAGAATTTTGCTTGACACTGCCACAGGAGCTCCTGTTTGACTTTCAAAATTAATCAACCTCTAAGCTGGAGTAGAAATGGCATGTCCTTTAACCTTAAGCACAAAAAGCTCTCAACAGACTGCAGTTTTTATATCCCTGGATGGGAGTTTGGGCCCCGATACTTAAACTTGATGCACATACTGGGTTTCTGGCATGCTTTTGCCCATACCCATCTGCTTGGCTGGCACTGTGCCCATTCAGAAGGTGTGATGCCAGTTTCAATAGGGCATAGGTGCCAATCAAAGATGGGCTTGGAGGGGCAGCATGCAGAACGCAGCAAAAGTCAGCTCTTCTGCCAGAAGATCCTCCTGTTATCATATAATGCCAATGAAGGGCCACATGCCTCATTGCCTAGGATCACACTGCATCTGTAGATGTTTCTGGCCTTCAGTGGATATCTTTCTACGGAATCTTTTCCCTCAAGTATTACTTGATTGGAGATGTTAAAGGAAAGTCTTCCTGACTAAATGAAGTCAGGACGACTTTCTTTTTCCCTTTTAAAAGAAACAATGGAAACCTTCAAAAATTTTCTTGAAATAATTGCCTTAAAATGCCCTTTCATGTAGAAAATTGCATAATGTACTCAGTTCATGTAATGGATTTACAAGGGACAAACATTCTGAAGATGCACGAATTGCAAAACCAAGTATGAAAGTAGTATAAGATGCATGAACATTTTTGAATCATTAAGTGAGGAGGGTGAACAAATTTTCATCATCCAAATAGTTAATTTCTAGTGAATACTCCTATTTAGAGCTTTAGAGTTTCTTAATTTTCTTCTCATTTATTTTATAAACATAGATATTCCTGTTTCTTAAAAGAAGACTACTTCCTACTCTTCTTCCATGCCTAAAGAAAAAAGCCTAAAACACTTCAGAAGCTAAACTCCATTCATATTTCATAAGGAAGCCAGAAGCTCCTGAAACTTGAGAGTTTTTTTTTTTTTTTATTGTATGACAATAGAAATGAACTCATTTCATGAAGAAGAAACTTCCCTATAGCAATAGGCTTCAAATTTAAAAACCTTGACCACTGAAACCATTGTAAGATAGTAACAGGTGCAGTGGAAGAGACATAATGCATAAATTATTGAAGAACAGAGCAGTTTGTAAATCTTCCCTTAAGGCAAAAGAATTTGAAGTAGAATGCTGAAAATGAAAATCCATAATATAAAATATGTTAAAAAGATCGGACACTTACAAAAATGAAAAAGACAAGCAAATATTAAGTAAACCTTAGGAGAATGCTTCCTTTTTATACAAAGAATCCCAACTTTTGCAGGTATTTAGATTTCTTAGCCGGAGAAGGCAATGGCACCTCATTCCAGTACTCTTGCCTGGAAAATCCCATGAACGGAGGAGCCTGGTGGGCTGCAGTCCACGGGGTCGCACAGAGTCGGACACAACTGAAGCGACTTAGCAGCAGTAGCAGCAGATTTCTTAGCTGGTAAGTAAATGAACACTGTGCTTTCAAAACTCAAAATTAACAGCCAATGGTCAGCACATACAAAATTAAAATACAACTTCTAGGAAATTTAAGTTCTTATGAAAGATACAACACATTTATTAAATTCACAAAATCCCAAGCAATTTCTTCATCTGTTGAGATCATACCAACTGCTGTTGGTTCTGGTAAGTCGCTTCAGTTGTGTCCGACTATGTGCGACCCCATAGACAGCAGCCTACCAGGCTCCCCCATCTCTGGGATTCTCCAGGCAAGAATACTGGAGTGGTTTGCCATTTCCTTCTCCAATGCATGAAAGTGAAAAGTGAAAATGAAGTTGCTCAGTCCTGTCCGACTCTTCAAGACTCCATGGACTGCAGCCTACCAGGCTCCTCTGTCCATGGGATTTTCCAGGCAAGAGTACTGGAGTGGGTTGCCATTGCCTTCTCCCCCCACCACAATAGTTACTAGGAATTTTGTGGATGATACCCTGGAGGTGAGAAGGAAATAAATGTGAAATAAGGATAACTTGTACTAGAAACTGTCATATATAAGATAAATGAGTTCCCAGCTAAAGGGTTAAGAATGGTATAGTTGGTATAATCCAGAGAAGGCAATGGCACACCCCACTCCAGTACTCTCCTGGAAAATCTCAGGGACAGAGGAGCCTGGTAGGCTGCAGTCCATGAAGTCTTAAAGAGTCAGACATGACTGAGCGACTTCATTTTCACTTTTCACTTTCATGCATTGGAGAAGGAAATNCCTGGGATTCTCCAGGCAAGAATACTGGAGTGGTTTGCCATTTCCTTCTCCAATGCATGAAAGTGAAAAGTGAAAATGAAGTTGCTCAGTCCTGTCCGACTCTTCAAGACTCCATGGACTGCAGCCTACCAGGCTCCTCTGTCCATGGGATTTTCCAGGCAAGAGTACTGGAGTGGGTTGCCATTGCCTTCTCCCCCCACCACAATAGTTACTAGGAATTTTGTGGATGATACCCTGGAGGTGAGAAGGAAATAAATGTGAAATAAGGATAACTTGTACTAGAAACTGTCATATATAAGATAAATGAGTTCCCAGCTAAAGGGTTAAGAATGGTATAGTTGGTATAATCCAGAGAAGGCAATGGCACACCCCACTCCAGTACTCTCCTGGAAAATCTCAGGGACAGAGGAGCCTGGTAGGCTGCAGTCCATGAAGTCTTAAAGAGTCGGACATGACTGAGCGACTTCATTTTCACTTTTCACTTTCATGCATTGGAGAAGGAAATGGCAAACCACTCCAGTATTCTTGCCTGGAGAATCCCAGGGATGGGAAGCCTGGTGGGCTGCCGTCTATGGGGTAGCACAGAGTTGGACCGACTGAAGTGACTTAGCAGTAGCAGCACTGTGGTGGGACCACAATGCTGCACTGTGTTAGGTCAGATTAACTGCTTATCTCAAAGTCTTCTCTATAAATCATTGCCAAAATAACATTTTATGTAATATATTATGAAGCAATGCATGTTTTAGTAACTTTATTTTGTTGATAGCATTATCATTAGGCTCTTCAGAACATTACTCTGCATACCTTAAAAATCAATCCATTCTAGCTGACTAGAAAGTTGTTATCGTTTAGTCACTAACTCGTGTCTCACTCTTTGCGACCCCATGGACTGTAGCCCACGAGGCTCCTCTGTCTATGGGATTTCATAGGCAAGAATACTGGAGTGGGCTGCCATTTCCCTCTCCAGGGGATCTTCCCAACCCAGGGATCAAACCAGCGTCTCCCACACTGGAAGGCAGATTCTTTACCATTGAGCCACCAAACAAGAAAATACAATAAATAAAAACCACACATAAAAATTTTTTTCTATTTAGATAGAAGCCTATTTCTTCATCAATAAGTGAGTTAAACTTTGACAATATCTACAACTCTATTTTCTCTCTGCCCCACCCCACAAAGATTTCTTCTGTTTTTAAAGAACAAAATTGAGCTAATCTGAGAGGATTACCCAAGAAATGTATGGCAGTCACTTGATCTAAACATTTATCTATGAATAAATGATTGATCTTAATGCTTCAAGAATTAATTTTAGTTATAATAACATTATTTATAAAATATAATGCTCTTGATTTACTGTCAATAAAGCATATACAGATTTTATAGTTAATTTGTCTCCAGTTTTTATGACTAAGAGTGTTATGTTTAAAAGATTACAGGCTGGAGTTAGGGTGACATCTATAATTATGGGGAAAAAAAAAAACTGGCTTGTGTGGGTTTAGTGGTCCGACTTCAGTCTCAATCTCTGAGGCAAATAACTGGTAAACATATAGCCTGTGCTTAATATTCCAAAGATGCTAAATGGTCATGGCTCTGCTCAAATTCTAAAAAATAAAACTCTACAGATAAATCATTCTATCATTTGTTCCTTCCTCCTCCAGGGGATCTTCCCAACCCAGAGAAGATCAACTTGGGGTCAAACCCACCTCTCCTGCATTGGTAGGCAGATTCTTTACCACTGAGCCACGTGGGAAAGCCATATAAGAAGACTTTAAAGGAATTTGGCTAAAGTTTATTAGCTATAGTTCTGTTTTTCTAGATTTTTGACTAATTCTGAAACATAGTGCCTTTCATATCTGAAACAGAAGATACAGCTTATGTGAGAACTTTTCACTATGTCATCATGAGTACTACTGTAAATTGAAATGGGAGAAACATACACTTTGGCAAGTAAAATGTCATAGACTTCCACTGACATTCTCTTGTTTCTCAGTTTTACCACATTTAGTAGCTAAGCCCATCACAGTCCATGGGAGGACAAATGGAAAAACCCTCCCATACATGTCTTAGTCACCGTGCTAATCTGAGCACCAGACACCGAATTTAGAATTCAGCTATCACTGAGAATGGGATGTTCTAAATAAATAAATCAATTTCAGTGAACTGCTTATGAAGTTCCAAGTTCTTTAAAAATATTACCTTAATCATTGCAAGTATTATTACCTCAATCCTAGAGGACAGAAACAAAGATTCCTGAATAGATGAAAGTCACTCAGTTCGCAAAAGGCTCAGGTCAAAATCTTAAGTTGTGATTTATGAAAATTCCCTAGTTTGCTTGGTTCTGTGTTATACCTAGCACTAAAGTAAAATTCAAACTCTTAGTTCTGTCTCCTGAAGTTTTAGAATTTTTTTTTCCACTTATTTGATCCTGAGGTTGCTGCAAGCTTTCCCATTCCCTGAAACAGTTTCCTTTCTTCCTTTTTCCCTCCTCTCTTTTCAAATGCAAAGAAAGAACTTTGTTTTATGTTCAGACTCTTTTCCCTCTTATTACTACTTCTGTTATTGCTACAGGAACATTATTTCTCCAAGTTGAGAGTAAATACAAAACATCTCTGCCCCTTCCCCTTTACTTCTTGCTGATACTGAAAGGCTTTCGTTACTGATCTCAAAACTACAGGACAGTTGCACATGCACACATGAGGCAGTCAGGGCGGTTAGTCTCTTCTCAGCCTTAGGTGACAAACGCTGATGAAGCGTCTGCTGAAAGTGTATCTGGAAAATATAATGCTTAACAATGTAGCTGGACACAAAGGTATTAGGGAAACCTGAACTGGCCGGCTACTTCATCTATACAGGAAATGATGAGAACCATGCTAGAATGCAAAACATGATATAATTTCATATGGATTATCTCAGCTTGAAAATAATACATAAAAACTAATTTTAACAGTTATTGCTGACAGCATCTCACTGAAGAGCTGAGATTATAATTTATGAGTGTCACTTTTGATAGAACAGTAACAACATTTGCAACACACAACTTTTCCTCAAAGCAGCTAAACATTTCTTTAAAATCTTACCCCAGTCACATGCACTTGCTCATATATCCAGGATGCAGGTTCTAACATTCAGATAGTAGTGGGTACTTCATAACTATGAAATCTTGAAAATTATTGCAAACTAAATATTATTGAGAAAAATTAAGTAAAAAATATGTGCAGTATTTAGATTGAAAGAAGCAAGGTTTTTTCTATATTTGAATAGGGGCAAATAAATCACATGACTAAGCCTAAACTCCTAATTCCACATGACTAAATTCCTTTTTCACAACAGGAACCACAAAAGTAACATGTATACACATATATGTATGCATACACACACATTAAACATGCTCTTAAATTTAAATACATATTAACACATATAATATTTACATTTAAAAAGAGAAAAGAAATAAGACTAGCACAATCAATACTTTTCTGTAGTTCTTTTAAATTACTCAAAATAATTCAAATATCAGAATAACTGATAAGCCGTGCAATCCAAGGCTACAGTTCAGCCACATCAGAAATAACTTATTCAACTCCATTTCTCTGACCTTGAGTCAAGACAATATACCAGACATCTTAACGCTCATCTGTAAAAGAGAATTCATCAATTCAGAG
>SJXQ01002607.1:190987-227181 GCA_006408695.1 Aepyceros melampus | reverse complement strand
GGCATCTGGCCCCATCACTTCACGGGAAATAGATGGGGAAACAGTAGAAACAGTGTCAAACTTTATTTTTGGGGGCTCCAAAATCACTGCAGATGGTGACTGCAGCATGAAATTAAAAGACGCTTACTCCTTGGAAGAAAAGTGATGACCAACCTAGATAGTATATTCAAAAGCAGAGACATTACTTTGCCAACTAAGGTCCGTCTAGTCAAGGCTATGGTTTTTCCTGTGGTCATGTATGGATGTGAGAGTTGGACTGTGAAGAAGGCTGAGCACCAAAGAATTGATGCTTTTGAACTGTGATGTTGGAGAAAACTCTTGAGAGTCCCTTGGACTGCAAGGAAATCCAACCAGTCCATTCTGAAGGAGATCAACCCTGGGATTTCTTTGGAAGGAATGATGCTAAAGCTGAAACTCCAGTACTCTGGCCACCTCATGAAAAGACCCTGATGCTGGGAGGGATTGGAGGCAGGAGGAGAAGGGGACGACTGAGGATGAGATGGCTGGATGGCATCACGGACTCAATGGACGTGAGTCTGAGTGAACTCCGGGAGTTGGTGATAGACAGGGAGGCCTGGCGTGCTGCGATTCATGGGGTCGCAAAGAGTCGGACACGACTGAGCGACTGAACTGAACTGAACGGAACTGTAATGTATTGAAGAAAGAGGATGATTCTCAGGTCTGAATAATATATGACTCAGCCAAATCAGTAACATTTATGTTTCCAAAAAAATAAAGTGGCCTCATAAAAGATTGAAGAAAGGATAGAGTGATTAGTAACAGATCATGGAACAGGAAGACTTTAACAAATGGATCCATCATATTACTTTGAGAGGGCCCTAAATTCTCTCCTCCTCTCCTAACATTTCTGCCTCAACCTAAAAGAAGGAATTTTTCTTCCCAAGGAAGAAGAAATTGGTACTTAGCCATGTTTCTTTGCTTCCCAAATTTAGCAAGTTGACCTAGGAATGCATCTTTGGGAGATCACTGGCTCTTTTAACATAGGAGACAATGGGGATTAAGCTCTGAGAGAGTTAATTTAACTTGCTAGTGAGCCCTGGCTCACAAAGCTATTAAACTGAACCATGTGTGTATCACTTCAGTCGTGTCTGACTCTTTGCAACCCTTGGACTGTAGCCCGCCAGGCTCCTCTGTCCATGGGCTTATCCATGCAAGAATACTAGAGTGGGTTGCCGTTTCCTCCTCCAGGGGGTCTTCTCAACCCAGGGATTGAACCCACATCACTTATGTCTCCTGCATTGGCAGGCAAGTTCTTTACTGCTAGTGCAACCTTGGAAGTCTGAATTGAACCATAAGAAGTGCAGATATTCAACCATTTTTAACCTACAAAAATGAAGGTTATATATGGTTCTATATGATTCTATCTAATGAACTGAGATTTGAGTTCAGATTGATCTAGTTCCAAAGCTTGGCTCTTTCCACTATAAAGCACTGCCCTTTTTTTTTGCGAAATGTGTGAAATGTATTTACTGGCCTATTTTAAGAGGTATGTGTATAGGAGAGGAGAGCATGATGATTGGAAGTGCTATTTATAAAGACCGACTGGAAACAGTGTGTAGAATGGATTGAAGAAGAGGCTTTATGTAGAAAGATTAGGTATGAGAGGGACCAGGACCAGTAGACCATGAAGAAGCATGAAATTAAAAGGGATAGAAAGGATGGGAAGAATTCAAAGGAAAAAAAATCCGGAAACATAACTTCTCCACTCTTGCCAGAGGGACACTAAAGAGATCGTTCCTTGCTTTGGGGGACAGTCCAGCTCTGCCTACGCATAATCGGTAGACAGACCTGATATCCCATTTGGTGACTCACTTTTTATGTAACTAGAGTGATTCACTTCTCTTCCGTCTACATTTTCTCTCTGGGCTGTCTTTTCCAATCCCATAGCCTAGACTGCCAAGAGAATGTCAATGATTTACAAATCTTTATCTCTTGCCAAAACCTTTCTCTTGGTCACAGATTCCTTTACTCCATTGACAATGGAATAGCTTCATCTTATTGTCCCAGAAGCATCTCAAACTCAGTGTATACCAAGTTGAATTCACAGATTTCTCCACTAATTTGATCTCCCCTGTATTTCTACCATTAAAATCATACTGGGGACTCATACTGATTTATTCTCCTCCATCTCAAAATCTAATCTGTTTTTCTAACCTTTTCTTTTATCTCCTAAGCATTTCTTTTACTCTGTTTCCATTGTCAGATTTCAGCTGCACACTGTTTTTTTTATAACAGGATCTTAATTCCCCAACCCGGGATCAGGGATCAAACCTGTGCCCCCTGTAACAGAAGCAGGGGGGTCCTAACCACCAGATCAGCAGGAAATTCCCTGTAATGGCCTTTTTATTAGTCTTCTTTTTCTATTTTAGAAGATACTCTTCAAGTAAATTGCCAGTAATTCCCCCTTCAGAAAACTCCTTTCTATGGCTTATTTTCACCACCTGTTTACTGATTAATTTTCTAGGTTTGTCTTCCACCATTCTTTCCCTTGCATCTTTTTTTTTCATTTCTCTAGTGATTTCTAGACAAAAAGGATTGTCAACCCCCCCTCCACACCATAGCTTGTCATGCCTGCGTGCATGCATACAGATTTTTCCTCCACCTAAAAGGCCCTTTCCTCCACCTCTGCCACACCTTATATCCTGCCTTGTCCACCTAGTTGTCTTAGTCATACTTAAAAACAGCTTTCCATCTCTCCTTGAATCCCTCCCGCACCTCCTTCTCCTCCCCCCAGGCAGAGTGAGTTGTTCCTTCTTTTCTACTCCCATAATGCCTTCTTTCTACATTTACATT
Source organism: Aepyceros melampus (assembly GCA_006408695.1). NCBI lineage: Eukaryota > Metazoa > Chordata > Mammalia > Artiodactyla > Bovidae > Aepyceros > Aepyceros melampus. Next base: position 224,367 of record SJXQ01002607.1, on the reverse strand, counting down.
GCACTAGTTACCTCCTTATATAACAACTCTCCGCCCCATAGACTGTATTCTTGAGGGTCATATCTTGAGTGAGTGAATGAATGAGGTAGTCTAAGCCAATTTGATTTCCCTTTTATGATACATAAGTAGTTTAAAATGAACTATTGAAATGTAACTGGTATTTCCAGAAGTCTATGAAACACAAACTGTTGTGATTCACCCTAACAAGGACCAATCAAAAATGGACAGTAAGTTTCTCTTCTTCTTTTCTTATTCTCTGTGATTAAATAAGGAAAATCTTTGGTTAGGCTTTACAGACTTCTGGAAATATATTGCATGTTCAAAATAAAAACATTAGATTAAAATTTCCAATTATAAAATGGTTAGCAATCACTTACGTGTTATTCAGGTGATTGGCCAGAAGATTTTAAGAGACCAAGTGCATTGGAAGACAGCCTTCCACTTGATTGTTTAATATCTTCATGGTCTTTTAGCTACAGTGAGATCAGCCCTGGGATTTCTTTGGAAGGAATGATGCTAAAGCTGAAACTCCAGTACTCTGGCCACCTCATGCGAAGAGTTGACTCATTGGAAAAGACTCTGATGCTGGGAGGGATTGGGGGCAGGAGGAGAAGGGGACGACCGAGGATGAGATGGCCGGATGGCATCACGGACTCAATGGATGTGAGTCTGAGTGAACTCCAGGAGTTGGTGATGGACAGGGATGCCTGGCGTGCTGCGATTCATGGGGTCGCAAAGAGTCGGACACGACTGAGTGACTGAACTGAACTGAACTGAACTATTGTATGTTGATTTCACCAAAAAATTCAACTTCTACTTTTTCTTTTGAATTTCAAGAAAATCTTTCATTTTGTATATAAAAATGTTAATTGATGATTAACTACCATATTTCACTGATTAGTTGAGAACTAAGCCAATATACAAGGCCTTTAAAAATTTATTCATTTCTATTATTCAGAGCTCTGTGTCCAGGAAAAGATCATAGCTTTAGAAACATTAGGTCTTTCTAATTAGTTCTTAAAAACATAGTTTTCTAGAGTACTTAAAAGTCAAGAATTCAAAATTTGTTTATTATTTTTCAAACATTTTTAAGTAATTATCACTTCTTGGCATGTTTTTGGTATGTTCCAGACTCAAAGTGTTATTGAACCACTATTTGGGAAACAGAGTTGAGGAGGATCTCTTATGCTTACTTCCCAGGAAATACTAACCTTCCAAGGGAATATTAATCTGATTGGAGCCAAGTCTTAGATGTTGTTGGACTGCATCTACCTGTGGATGGGTTATAGTGTATTGAAAGGTCCTGTGCCTAATTGTGAATCTCTCTTCTTCCTTTTGCCCCATGAAGCAGGAGCCATAGCAACTTTCAAAGGATTTTCTCTAAGGTAATCCTAGCCATCCTACTCTCCTTCCTTGCCCTTCTTAGCATCTACAAACATTCCCATTTCTTTAGTCTTCTGTACTAAGTGATCAACCTGGAGATAGAAAGACCCTGAGGTGTGGATACAGTTTTGTACTTAAACTGGTGAGAAAGGCAAACTTACAGTAATCCTTTTCACCAGGTCACATTTATTAATCTGGCTAACCAGAGATCTCTGCATTGAAATTTAAGTACAGGCCCACTTAATAATAAAATGGTAGCTTTTTTGCCATTTTCCTTGGATCCTCTGCATGCTTCTTTGTGGAAATCATGTGGGAAGGAATAACTGGGCAAAAACTGTGTGGAAGAATTTTGGGGTTTGTTGGCAACAATACCATATGAACATTCTCCAAAAGTTCATGATCTATCAAAACAAACTTTAAATATATATATATTTATTTATTAATTTTTGGCTGCATTGGGTCTTCATTGTGGTCCATAGACTGATCCTTGCAATGGCTTCTCCTGTTGCAGAGCACGGGCTTTAGGAATGCAGGCTTTAGTAGTTGAGTTGGCTCTAGAGCATGGGCATAGCTGCTCCATGGCATGCGGGATCTTCCTGGACCAGGAATTCAACCCATGTTCCCTGCATTGGCAGTTGGATTCTTAACCACTACCACCAGGAAAGTCCCATAACAAGCTTTTTGGGACTTCATTTTTATTATCCTCATTATCAAGGTTATTGTCGTTGTCATTATCATCATCATTTGGACATTACACGGAGTTTTCATGGCTGAAGTTGTGGAAAAATTATGAAAATATTGAAAGAAACTGAAAGATGAGATGATTTTAAATGTAAGGCTACCAGGAAAAGATTGCGACAGAATAATGACTTTAAAGATCATTATCATAATAATAATCACAATAGTGACATTAACAGCTAACACTTATTGGACATTTAATCTGTGCCACACCCTTTGGCCATTGCCTCATATGTGAAATTTTACTGAAGTTTCAAAACAACCCTATGAAGTAGGTGAAATGAAGTCTCTCAGTCATGTCCAACTCTTTGCAACTCCATGGACTGTAGCCTACCAGGTTCCTTCATCCATGGGACTTTCCAGGCAAGAGTAGGAGTGGGTTGCTATTTCCTTCTCCAGGAGATCTTCCTGACCCAGGGATCAAACTCAGGGCCCTCCTCATTGCAGGCAGATACTTTATAGTCTGAGCCACAAGGGGAGGGTGTGTGAAGTAGGTACTATTAATCATTTTCATTATACATGTTAGAAAACCAAGGGCTAGAAAGCTTATATAATTTTTCTGAAGCCCAAAACAACACTAGTATTTGTTATAATGTTAATTTGGGAATTTGGAAGGAAAGTGATGACTACAAATCTTATTTCTAGATTTATGTTCTCATCACTAGTATAAGCAAAATTTGAAAAGGAAAAAAAAAGTTGAAAAGGAGCTTAGTGCAAATTAAATTTTATGAATCTTTTTGGTTAAGATATATATTTATTGGGACTTCCCTGGTGTCCTAGTGGCTAAGACTCTGCATTCCCAATTCAGGGGGCCCAGGTTTGATCCCTGCTCAGGGAACTAGATCCCACAAACCTCAGCTAAGGGTTTGCTTTCTGCAACTAAAGATCCTGCATGCCACAACAGAGATTGATCTCCCAGCTGAGACCCGGCACAGCCAAATAAATACATTAATTCAAAAAATAAATATTAAAAAAGAGATATATTTGTTAAAATATTGACTTAGGCACTTACCTTTATTTGGAGACTCAATATCCTTTTATTTAGATTTATGGCCTAATTAAAATGAAAAGTTGTTGAATTTTAACTTTGCCTGTAGCACTTCTAAGAGTTTTCTTTTAATACACAGCTCTGAATAACTGAACTCTAAGCATTCATTAATGAGTACAGACCTCATGCTCTTTGCTCTTCTGGACTTAACAGAAATTTGGCAGAAAGCTATGTATTTCTGGACTATTTTCTTAGGAATATGTAGTCTGTGCACTCTTATAGACATTTTTTTCTTTGAATTAAATCATCCAGATTACTGAGTTGATCTTTGGAATTATGCATTAGCTTATACTGAAAAATATTAGTGAATTATTCCTTTTTAAATGAACTACATAGGGTTCATTTACGTATTCAAAACCAATAGTTGAGCCTCTCTTGATTAAAAGTTTAATCGCTATAAACAATGTATTACACTGCTGGTCATGTTTCTAGTTTAAATTTATTCTAATTTTCTTCATAGCACTTAGGAAAATTTATAGTGTCTCAGTGTTACTGTGAACTAACAATAGGTGAAATGGAGTCATGGAGTATTTTAGTCTCTACACCTTGGTAGAACCATTTCAAACAATCATTTCTTTGATATCAAGACTTTGGTCAGTAATGCTATCTGTAATAAATTGTGGTAAAAAGAAAGATCCTTTGAAGGTAGGATATGGTAGAATAGAACTGAAGGAATTATTTGAAGAATCTTTCAGTTATGGATTTTGACTTTTCCATCTGAGAAGCTCTCACTCACTCCATCCTCTCTACTGCTGTATATCATCACATGTTAACTGTGTTTTTCAATATTGCACTGCACATATTGTTTGATTATTGAGTCTTTAAATATATATTTCTGAACAACATAATGAGTGACATGTGGAAGAAACAGCTGAGAATAAATATAAAAACATGTGCTTAACTGCAGTCTAGTGCAGGATTTTCATCACAGATCACTTTTCTTCTTAGGGCGATCCTCACTTTTATTTGTAAAGCAGCCAGGGCAATGTTTGTATAGTTGTATTTTGTATTTCAACTCCTCTAGTGTCACTAACAGAAGATTTATCTTGTTTTTTTCCCATAAGGATTTTATTTGCACAAAAGACATGCAAAATAGCATTAGTTAAATAGAAAATCAGAACAAAGGGAGAAAGAAAACAAAAATCTCTTAACTCTATGATAATTTAGTAGTCAAGCTTCATACTTGTCTCAGAACTTCCTGACTTACAAGGAAAAAACAGTGGAAAATGTGGTCAGTTACGTCAGGGCTTCTTACCTGTTATATAATAGTACAAACAAACATTGTAATTATTTTATGGGATGTGATGGAAAACAAAGGCGCCTGCTCTATTAGCTCTGGGATCCAACAAACGTGAGGCTGAGAGGATCAATATCTGGGCAAACCTATAAACACTCCCAGGTATGCTCATGAGATATGACATCATGATTGGAAAATCTGTTACATGGTTCACATCACTGTAGAAAATGGTGTCTCCTAGTTTTTCAGGGAGTTGGAGGAATGCTCTTCCTAGGTCTAAATTCTGAAATGCTACATGTATCACATTGAGAACACATACGGATAGATTTCTTAGATTTGCAGTTAGCATCTGCATAGTCATTCACTTTTGATGTTAATCAGTGTCATGATTTGCCATTAAAAATTTTTTTGTTTACAGGTTTGTTTGGCTTTCACTGTTTCTAGGCATGGTCTCATCCTACATGGCAGGTTACAGCATCATCCAGTTCTCCAAAGGAATTTCTTGGAGTAAGAGGTGGATGGTTCCCTCCCTGCCTTCTAGTAGAAGACACATAATTTCCCTTGGGGAGCCTGAAGACCAGCCGGTTCTTCTGCCATGGTAATAATGCATGGGTATGTGTTCTCCCGTTGCCCTGCCCTCTCAAATACTATGAAGGGCCTGAAGGGCAGGGCATTGCAACTTGCTGCCTGCAGGAAAAGGGAGACAAATTTTCATGTAAATGTAGACTTTTGCATAATATACCTGCTTCCAAGTTATGCAAGTTGTAACGGGCAGTATTTTGGAAACAAACACACAGGTATAATCAGCTACTAAGACATATAAGAAGCATATGTGGAAAATGTTTTCTCCTAAAGGGCCTTGTGAGAGGTGTGGAAAGGAGCTTTTAAAAATGAGGGAGACTCCAAATCCTGTTGCCAAGCAAGGCTGTGCAAAGTAAACAGTGTATACACTCCTGGGGCTCTTCTTTATAGGATCTGGATTGGAATGAGAACAGCAGATATCACACCCAACTGTTGCCATGAAAATTAGAGGAATTAACTCAGGACCTGAAGATTCAGGTACTCGACTGGAAGGGAAAGGAGCACTGTAAGAAGCACTCAAATTTATTAGGTAGATGATATTTCCTTCTAGGCAATTTTCTTAATACTTAGGTGTGAAGTGATGTGAAAAAAATTTTTTTTTTTTTTTGCTGAATTAGAAAGCTATCCATGCAGAATAATACTTGGTGCTTTTATGAATCATCTTAGGCTTCCCAGGTGGTGCCAGTGGTAAAGAACTTGCCTGCCAGTGCAGAAGACATAAGAGACGCAGGTTCAATCCCTGGGTTGGGAAGATCCCCTGTAGCAGGGCATGGCAACCCACTCTAATATTCTTGTCTGGAGAATCCCATGGACAGAGGAGCCTGGTGGGCTACAGTCCATAGGGTCACAAGGAGTTGGACACAACTGAGCGACTTAGCATGCATGAATCATCCTGACTGTACAAATCACTGCATTATGTAGAATTGGTTTTCATGGTGTTGTGGCCTGAATTGTATCCCAATAAATTTATATGTTGAAACCCTAACCCCCAATACCTCACAAGAGCTAGGGCCTTTAAGGAGCTGGCTAAGGTAAAATGAGGTCATTAGAGTGGACTCTAATCTAGTATGCTTGATATCCTTATAAGAAGAAGAGATTAGAACACAGATGCACAGAGGGAAGGTCAGGTGAGGATGCTGGGAGAAGGCAGCCACCTGCAAGCCAAGGAAAGAGGCCTCAGGAGAAACCAAACCTGCTGACACTTTGGTTTTAGATTTCTGGCCTCCAGAACTATGAGAAAATGCATTTTTTGGTGTTTAAGTCACCCAGTGTGTGCTATTATGTTACGGCAACCCTTGCAAAGTAATGCAGAGGGTGTGAAATTTAAAATGATCTCATGAGTGTTTTTTTTAAATCTTTTAAAAGAATGATTTCCAGGAGTCTTCTGGTGATCCAGTGGCTAAGACTCCACGATCGCAATGCAGGGGGCCCAGGTTCAATTCGTGGTCAGGGAACTAGATCCCATGTGCCACAACTAAGTGTTCGCATGCTTAAAGATCCCAATGCTGTATCGAAGATCAAAGATCCAATGTGCTGCAAATAAGACCTGGCACAACCAAATAAATATACAAATAACACAATAATTCCCAATAAGTCTGCTTTATAGAATAAAATTCGTGACTTTCCTCTGAAGTTGACTGAAGTTGCAGAGCTCCTCAATTTGAATAAGGGTCTCCCTGACTGGCCTGTAAACTCCCTCAGAAAAGAAGTGGCCCTATTCTTGTTTTTTGTGCATTCTCTGTTTAGGTGATAGCATCTATTAGGTACTTACTCTTTATTGATTTATTTATTTTTTGTCCATGCCATGTGGAATCACAGTTCTCCAACCAGGGACGGAACCCATGTCCCCTGCAATGGAAGCAAGGAGTCTCAATCACTGGATCACCAGGGAAATTCCATCACTCTTTAACTTGATTCTTTGATTTTTCCTATAGGAGAAGTGAAATCTGCAAACTATAAATAAACCAAGAATATTGCCCTCAATTTGAATTGGAAATCCAGAAAGAATTTATTCAAAGGGTTTTTTGGGTTGTTGGGACCCTTCAACATTGCATCGTTGATTGCAAAATTTAGCAAGACCAATAGCTACAAGTTGGAGAAGGAAATGGCAACCCATTCCGGTACTCTTGCCTGGAAAATCCCATGGACGGAGGAGCCTGGTAGGCTACAGTCCATGGAGTCGCAAAGAGTCGGACACGATTAAGTGATTTCATTTTCACAGCTACAAGTAATGGTAGCCTAATCAATCACCTGGTAATTCATTAGACGTTCAACATTTTTGTCCAGCTCTTAAAACTCTCTCCTGTTTTGACTTCTAAGATGTTATTTTGACCTCTCTTGCCTTCCTGACAAGAGCTTCTCTGTCTTCTGCCCAGGTTTTTCCTCCTCTAGTCCCCTCTTCAAAGCTGTTGGAGTAACTGTTATACTGAACAAGCATGCTTCTTGCCATGATCAAAACATTTTAATAACATTTATTATTAAAAGAATATCTAAAATTTACTTACAGGGCAATCTTCTCCTACACTGGTAGGAAATCAATGGAGATCCATTCCTTTACTTTTACATCTTACAACTTCAGGGACTTAGGAGCTGGGCGGGGGAAATAGGAAATAAGAAATAGGAAATCACCTATTCCTGCTTGATTTATTCTGCCATTCTTTGGTCAGGCTTTCCTAGGCACAGCCTGCCCTCTGAAATCAGTACTCACAGCCCTAGAAGCTGAGGAGAAAAAGAGGCTACTATTGATCCGGATTTCCAAGTCAAATCTAGCTGAGGTCACATGCTAGGTTTTTACCAACGCTAACCTTTTATATTCTGCTTTGTGATGCTGGGTCTCTTGGACTCCTTTATCAGCTGGTTTCTTTTCTTCTAAAACATTTATTTGGCCATGCTGGACCTTAGCGGGGTCTTTTTGTAGTTGCAATATGTGAACTCTTAGTTGCAGCATGTGGGATCTAGTTTCCTGACCAGGGATTGAACCTGGGCCCCCTGTATTGGCAGCATAGAGTCTTAACCATTGGACTACCAGGGAAGCCCCAGCTGGTTTCTCAGTAGGGCCTATCAGTGAGAAGCAAGAGAAGAAAGTTAGAAGACAAGAAAAGGAAATCAAAGGAATTTCTTCCCTGTTTTTCCATTTGCATCTCGTCACTTCAGCAGCAGGGGAAGATGGCTCCAGATTCCAACTTCTTTCTGATCTCTCAGCAACCCCTTCACTGTGTTCCTTAGAAGAACCAGAAACTCTTGATATCAGGATGTATCCCCTTGTAGTTGGGGTAACAGTTCTGCTTCACATCACCCACCAGGCTGTAGCTTCTAGGCCATCCAGGGATCTGCCCAGACAAATATCTTCCACAAAAGTCCACACCCTAGCTGTGGAGAATCTCCCTCTACAACTTGTAGCAACAGATCTCAGAGACCCCCTCCCATAAATTCCTATGTCCCTAACCCTCATCCTTTTTTATTTTTTTTATTTTTTGGCTTCTGCAGATCTAGCAGTTATTAAGCTCCTGTTTGCTTTTCCAACCTTTTCATACTTAAGAGTTCCCTGATTAATTCTTCTCTCTTTGAACTACCCAGTGTGGTTTCTGTTTACTTTCTTGGGCCCTTGGTTACGCAGGTCTCAGGGCCAATCACTAATTGCTTAGCACAGATAATGACCATAGTTGGTCGAGTCTGGGACATAAGCCCATTTCTATAGCGAGGGCAGGGTCTTTTGCTAGAAAAAGAATGGGTTGGGAGGATGGCACTAACATACAGCTTTGAGGCAAAAAACTATAGTCATCATAGTGAGAAAAAAAAAAGTTTCTGGGCCTCATGGGAAAGGAGGGAGGAAGATGGTAACTGGGAAAGAGGAAGTGAGATTAAGGGAGGTTTGTTCTGAGATGGATATGCATGTTTAAATGCTGATCAGTTCAGTTCAGTCACTCAGTCGCGTCCAACTCTTTGTGACCCTATAGACTACAGCACACCAGGATTCCCAGTCCATCACCAGTTCCCAGAGCTTGCTCAAACTCATGTCCATCGAGTCAATGATACCATCCAACCATCTCATCCACTGTCATCCCCTTCTCCACCCGCCTTCAATCTTTCCCAGTATCAGGATCTTTTCCAATGAGTCAGTTCTTCACATCAGGTGGCCAAAATATTAGTTTCATGAATCCTTCCAATGAATATTCAGGACTGATTTCCTTTAGGATTGATTGGTTTGAAATCCCTGGAGTCCAAGAGACTCTCAAGAGTCTTCTCCAACACCACAGTTCAAAAGCATCAATTCTTCAGTGCTCAGCTTTCTTTATGGTCCAACACTCACATCCATACATGACTACTGGAAAAACCATAGCTTTGACTAGATGGACCCTTGTTGGCAAAGTAATGTCTCTGCTTTTTAATATGCTCTCTAGGTTGGTCATAAGCTTTCCTTCCAAGGAACAAGCATCTTTTAATTTCATGGCTGCAGTCACTCTCTGCAGTGATTTTGGAGCCCAAGAAAATAAAATCTATCACTGTTTCCATTGTTTCCCCATCTGTTTGCCATGAAGTGAAGGGATTGGACAGGAAGAGATAAAGAGTGAAAGGCAGACAGTGCAGGGCGCTGGGCTAACGAGAGAGTGGGAACCCCGGTTGAGGCTAGATCTTGAATAATGGAGATGAGGCACATTTTGCTGAAACAGGAGTGGAGGAGGCTATAGTAGACCCAGGCACAGGGGCATTTTCTAGGTAGGATAAGAGGAACTTGTGGAAGTTCACCGCTGCTGGCCTTGATTTTTTTCTGTTGAGGTGGAAGTGGGTCGCCTTCATGGGGCAAGGGGAAGAATTTATCCAGGGTAGAAGTTTGAGGAGAGAGAAGGTGGGAAAAAAACCCTCTTGGATAGGATGGAGAGGGTTGGTCAGAAAAGGCAATGGGATCCCCAGGAATACTAAAGGCATATTTTAATTTAGGAATCATGAATTTGTAAGAGTCCCACATTCTCTCCTGTGAGTATGGAACATGTGCAAAGTGTCAGTTAAGTATGAAGTCAGTGTGGAGAAAATGTGGAGAAAATGAATATTTAGTTGCTTCCAGGGATTTTACCATAATAAAAGGGGATGAAAATGGGGACAAGTGAGCTTAATGTTTTGGCAAGAGAATTATTGAGGTGATGGACCAATTTTTCTGGAAGAGGAGAGAACAAAAGGCAGAAGGGAGCTAAAGAAAAGAGATACAGCAGAGATGCTAAAGGACTGGAGAGCCCAAGGGGATCCAAGGGTGTCCCATAGTGGGGAGAGCATTATTCCAACAAACAATCTGAAAGAATAGAAGAATATGGTCACAGAGCAAAATGCTTGACTTAATAGCATGATGACTTTATCTAGGTGATGATTATGGAAATGGACCACTAAGAAAGAGTGGAGAAAAATTCATTGAAGAAGAAAATGTCGAATAGCCATGATATATTTATTTGTAATTACAACAATAACGCCATGCTTTATACTTTTGACATTTGTTTTCTCCACTGAGTTAAATTGGGAGCCCATTGAGAGCAGAGATTGCATCTAAAATATATTTTGTTCACCTGGAACCTCTTGGTTCCTTTTGAAAGAACAAAAGCTCTTCCTGTAGAATATTTTTGATAAATACAGCACTATTTTAATGAAATAGTAAAAATAGAAATTAAAAAAATTTTTTTGACTTTTTATGATTATTCTACCTTGCAAGTATAGAAACACAAGGTCTGAAGAGGGTAAATTATTATCCCAAATGAGCTAAAACTAACATCAAATGTATAGACACGTAATTGATTTAAAAGAGAATTCTTCTGAATTTTCTGTAACAAAAATCATGGCCTTTGGGGTGGGTTTAGTTTCCATGTATGGTTTTGTAAAATTAATGAACCGGATGTAAGTGGAGGCTCAAAGGGGTGTTATAGTGAGTGTCAGTGACAGTCCAGCCACTAGAACTTGAGGGAAATGGGAAGTGTAAAGGACTCCCATGTGTCATCTTTCCTGTTGCAAAACCACTCTTTCTTTTTTGCACACCACTTTCTCCATCAGCCCTACTCCTTACCACAGTAATATTTCAACCAGGCCAGCCCTCTTTGCCTCATGCTGACCATCTCTGGTCCCCTGCCCCTACAGTCTCCTGAGACTTGACACTGTTTAGGATTAAGCTATCAACTGACTAGGTCTTCCCTGGTGTCTCAGTGGCAATGAATTTGCCTGCCAATGCAGGAGACGCAGGTTCAATCCCTGAATCGAGACGATTTCTTGGAGAAGGAAATGGGAACCCACCCCAGTATTCCTGCCTGGGAAATCCCATGGACAGTGGAACTGGCTGCCTACAGTTCTTGGGGTCGCATGGGACACAACTGAGCAACTAAAGAATGATGATCAACTATTTAGTGATTAAAGAATTTTAAAGGTCACCCTCATAAAGTCATATTTATTCAAATAGACATCCCATGTGATGACTGCATTCCTCTCGTTCAGAAACACTTAATCAGTGAATTAATCACTCCTGAAGCAGATTTAAGGGCTTCCCCCCGTGGCTCAGACAGTAAAGAATCCAACAGTAAAGAATCAGACCAGGAGACCTGGGTTCAGTCCCTGGATTGGCAAGATTTAAAGTTATTTAAGGTTTACTTCTTTAAGAATAAATTTGAGAAGAAACAATTGAAATGCCTTTCAATAGGTGAATGATTAAGCACATATCGGTCCAATGAATCTATACAATGGAATGCTGGCCAGCAATAAAAATGAAGGAAATGAGGATGCATGCAGCAACTTGGATGTGTCTCAAGAGCCTCATGCTTAGTGAAAAAAGCCAGTTTCAAAGGTTACATAGCACGTGGTTTCACTGATATTGAATTCTCAAAATAACAGAACTATAAAGGTGGAGAATAGATGAGCAGACAAGGACAGATGTGGGAGGGTATGACTATAAAAGAAGAGCTTGTGGAATTACTATATGCTGGTGGAACATTTCTGTATCTCTTTTTTTCCCACCACACATGGTTACAATGTTTTTTCTTGTGATGAGAAATTTTAAGATCGACTCTCTTAGCAACTTTAAATTTATAATACAGTGTTATTACTATAGTCACCATGCCACACATTATATCCTCAGGACTTACTTATTTTATAACTGGAAGTTTGTACCTTTTGACCACTTTTACCCATTTCATACACCACTCCCTGCCTCTGGAAATGATCAGTCTGTTCTTTCTATGTATAAGGTCAGTGGTTTTTATTAGATTTTGCTTATAAGTGAGCTCATATATTTTTGTCTTTAACTTATTCACTTAGCATAATGCCTTCAAGGTTCATCCACATTGTTACAAGTGGCGGGATTTCCTTTTAAAATGATTGAATAGCACCCATTCTGTTCAGTCGCTCAGTCGTGTCCGACTCTTTGCGACCCCATGAATCGCAGCACGCCAGGCCTCCCTGTCCATCACCAACTCCTGGAGTTCACTCAGACTCACGTCCATTGAGTCCATGATGCCATCCAGCCATCTCATCCTCAGTCGTCCCCTTCTCCTCCTGCCCCCAATCCCTCCCAGCATCAGGGTCTTTTCCAATGAGTCAACTCTTCGCATAAGGTGGCCAAAGTACTGGAGCTTCAGTTTTAGCATCATTCCTTCCAAAGAAATCCCAGGGTTGATCTCCCTCAGAATGGACTGGTTGGATCTCCTTGCAGTCCAAGGGACTCTCAAGAGTCTTCTCCAACACCACAGTTCAAAAGCATCAATTCTTCTGCGCTCAGCCTTCTTCACAGTCCAACTCTCACATCCATACATGACCACAGGAAAAACCATAGCCTTGACTAGACGGACCTTAGTCGGCAAAGTAATGTCTCTGCTTTTGAATATACTATCTAGGTTGGTCATAACTTTTCTTCCAAGGAGTAAGCGCCTTTTAATTTCATGGCTGCAGTCACCATCTGCAGTGATTTTGGAGCCCAAAAAAACAAAGTCTGACACTGTTTCTACTGTTTCCCCATCTATTTCCCATGAAGTGATGGGGCCAGATGCCATGATCTTCNGTTGAAAGTGAAAGAGGAGAGTGGAAAAGTTGGCTTAAAGCTCAACATTCAGAAAACGAAGATCATGGCATCTGGCCCCATCACTTCATGGGAAATAGATGGGGAAACAGTAGAAACAGTGTCAGACTTTGTTTTTTTGGGCTCCAAAATCACTGCAGATGGTGACTGCAGCCATGAAATTAAAAGGCGCTTACTCCTTGGAAGAAAAGTTATGACCAACCTAGATAGTATATTCAAAAGCAGAGACATTACTTTGCCGACTAAGGTCCGTCTAGTCAAGGCTATGGTTTTTCCTGTGGTCATGTATGGATGTGAGAGTTGGACTGTGAAGAAGGCTGAGCGCCGAAGAATTGATGCTTTTGAACTGTGGTGTTGGAGAAGACTCTTGAGAGTCCCTTGGACTGCAAGGAGATCCAACCAGTCCATTCTGAAGGAGATCAACCCTGGGATTTCTTTGGAAGGAATGATGCTAAAACTGAAGCTCCAGTACTTTGGGCACCTTATGTGAAGAGTTGACTCATTGGAAAAGACCCTGATGCTGGGAGGGATTGGGGGCAGGAGGAGAAAGGGACGACCGAGGATGAGATGGCTGGATGGCATCACAGACTCAATGGACGTGAGTCTGAGTGAACTCCGGGAGTTGGTGATGGACAGGGAGGCCTGGCGTACTGCGATTCATGGGGTTGCAAAGAGTCGGACACGACTGCGTGACTGAACTGAACTGAATCAAATTGTTTGCTTTTTTGCTATGGAGTTGTATGAGTAGTTCTGTATATAGATTTTGATGGTGGTTACATGAATTTGTGTATGGTATTAAAATTGTATGAAAGTATATACGCACACACACACACACATATGAAAATGAGGGTATAAAAATCCAGTGAAAACTGAATAAGGCATGGCTCTAATTAACAGCTGTATTAGCCAGGATTCTCTAAAGAAAAATAACAGAATTATCGCTTGTTCTAAGATATTGGTTCAAGCAATTATAGAGGCTGAGAAGCCCCATGACATGTCATCTAGAAGCTGAAGAACCAGGAAAGCCAGTGGTATAGTGTAAAGACCTGAGAAGCAGTCTCTTGCCCTGTGAGACAGGAAATCTCTGATGGGTACTTTTTACCAACCCCCGAAAATTTCACACCTGTTCCCTGGGAGACCTGTGCCAAGTGTTTTTCTGGTATCATGTCCTTTGGTTTCATTATTTACCATATTTAACAAATGAAGAGACTAAGGCTTAGAGAGGTTGCAAAAATTGCCCAAAATAATATAATTTGTAAATTGCAAATTTCTTTTGCAAACGTAGTTCTGCTAATCTCAAAGCTCACTCTCTGAACTGCTCTGCTATCCTTCAGGAGCATAATCTGAGTTAAACAGTGGAAGGAAACAAGGCTGTTGAAGTAGGCAGTCTTCAGATTGTCAAAGATTTTGTAGGACATATAGAATTGTTGTTTAGTCACTACTGCAAACTGCAAAATCACTTCAGTCATGTCTGACTCTGTGCGACCCCATAGACGGAAGCCCACCAGGCTCCCCCGTCCCTGGGATTCTCCAGGCAAGAACACTGGAGTGGGTTGCCATTTCCTTTTCCAATGCATGAGAGTGAAAAGTGAAAGTGAAGTCGCTCAGTCGTGTCTGACCCTTAGCAACCCCATAGTGTTAGTTGCTCAGTCATGTCTGGCTTTTTGTGGCCACATGGACTGCAGCCTACCAGGCTCCTCTGTCTATGGGATTTTCCAGGCAAGAATATTGGAGTGGGTTGCCATTTACTTCTCCAGGGGATTTTCAAACCTATGTCTCCTGCTTTTGCAAGCAGATTCTTTACTGTCTGAGCCACCAGGGAAGCGCTTGATATATAGAGTAGATGTTTCTATATTTATTTATCTGGTTTCCTCTCCCATTCCTGCTCATTCTCCCCATTATGGTACTTCTCCACAGGGCCAGGATGGGCACCTAATCTGTACCTGACTTGTCAGAGTGAGTCATTCATTCCTCTGGCTGTAGTGATTGAGCCAAGGATGAACATGTGATTCCAGCCAGGCCAACCAGAGGCTTTCATTTGAAAGTTTTTAATGAAACTAGGTGCTTCCCTGGTGGCTCAGTATTAAAGAACCAACCTATCAATCCTGGAGACCTGGGTTCAATCCCTGGGTTGGGAAGATCCCCTGGAGAAGGAAACGGCAACCCACTCTAGTATTCTTGCCAGGGAAATCCCATGGACAGAGGAGCCTGATGGGCTGCAGTCCATGTGGCCACAAAAAGCCGGACATGACTGAGCAACTAACACTTTTTAAAATTGTAACTTCTTTTCATCCTTTTAGTTCTCTTCTTCATCATTAAGTGTTCCAAAATTTTATAACATTATGGTTCAGATCTGTTTTCATTTTCTAGGCTGGGACTCACTAACCTCTCTCCACCATAGGACATTTTATTTAGAATTTAAACAGAATTCCCTATATTTTTATTGTTTTACATTTCAAAACCTCCAGTTTATCTGATGTTGGCCCTCCTGGGTTCCTCTAATCCTTTTATCTTTTCTTTCCCATTTCCTTCACATACCTTTTATTCTACTTTCCAGAAGATTGTTTCTAGGTTTCTATACATATTGAATTTTTTACTGATAGCATCATATGTTTAGTTATGTGTAACTTCTTCTTTGTTTTATGATTGGTTCATTTTCATAGCATGTCTTTTGCTTTAAGAATGTCAAAGTTTCTCCTCTGAACATATTAATTAAGATACGGGTTTTGCTAAGCAGGGGATAAGTGAGTAGAGCTTCCCTATAGAGGGTAGGTGAGTGATAGCAAAGCTACGTAATCTGTGCCTCCTGTCTTCTCTGCTGCCTCTGTTACCATCCCCTCAGGACTCCTCACTTCTACTCTACTTTTACAAATGTGAGCTTCTCACACATTGAAGACCTAATTGTGAAACACAAAGCTATACAATTAGAGAAAAGATTGTAGGTCTTAGGGTGAGGAAGCTTTCAACAAGATTTAAAATCACAGGCAATAAGGAGTTCATAGTTTTGACTCCAATAAAAAGCATAATTTCTGTAAATTAAGTTAATATTGGGACCCCCCTGGTGGTCCGGGGGCTAAGACTCCTCTCTCCCAGTGCAGGGAGCCTGGATTCAATCCCTGGTCGAGGAACTAGAGCCCACGAGCAACAACTGCGAGATTGCATGCCATAGCTGAAGATCCCGTATGGCTCAACGAACAAAGACGGAAGGTCCCACATGCTGCAACTAAGACCTGGGATAGCCAGAGAAATAAGATAATCCTGCCATGTTCTTATATACCAAAATATTAGGAATAGTCGTCTCTGGATGGTAAGAGTATATCATAGGGAAGAAAGAAAGCGCCAAAGAACAGTGATTGACTGGAATAAAATAGAGGAATAAGGAATTAGGTCCACAAGAGGTATGAGTTAAGGTGGGAGATACCTGTTGGTACAGAAGTGAGTAGAAAGAAGTTAAATATTATGAGCTTCCCCGGGTGGCTCAGTGGTAAAGAATCTACCCACCAAGGAAAGAGAAGCAGGAGACCCAGTTCGATCACTGGGTCAAGAAGATCCCCTGGAGGAGGAAATGGCAACCCATTCCAGTATTCTTGCCTGGGAAATCCCATGGACAGAGGAGCCTGGAAGGCTCCAGTCCGTCCATAGGGTTGCAAAAAGTTGGACACAACTCAGTGACTCAGCATGAGCGCAAGTACTATGCTAAAAGGTGGTAAAGGTTGCCTTGGAAGGGGTGGATGGTGTCTGGAATAGACAAATACTGAAAATTACAAACTGTTGAACAAGCTACACGATCCCTATAATCATTTTAAAGGTAAGCGAGAGTTGTGGGGAAGTGCAAGACCCTGAGCCATTATCAAAACCTGCAATGTCTGATTAAGGATTGTACAAGGATATTATGGACTAGGGAACGGGTAGATTACATCTCTAAAATTTGCTACTTTATTCAAAGAAACTCCCATCCTGCCCCCACCTGAATCTAGAACTGGTTATGCATAAATGGCAACTCTAAGAATCAACCTGGGAGGAGTCATATTTTTAACAATGGATCATCATGTTGTATTTAAACCAACTATATCTCTCCTCTGCTTCATCTGTGTTGTAGACATCTGGAAACTACCAGTCTACAGAAAAGATATGGACAATTCTTGGCCTGGAGGAATTAGTAGGACAAGAAAAGTTTATATATTTTGAAAAACAAAACTCTCATTCTCTTTCTGGATTATAACTTCATGTTTATATTTTGCAATGAAAGGATTAGACTAATTACTAAAAATCTTTATAAACTTATGTAATCTGCTTATCTGCTACCTGTGTTTAAGAGACTACTTTCTCAGATTCCAAAGTCCTTGTTTGATGAGTGGAAGGTAATTTGCAATTGGAATATAGAGCAAGCTATAGTACATGAACTTTTAAAATTGAAGGATAGGAAACTGACTTACAGTAGGAGATGAAGGTTCAATCCCTGGCTCAGGAAGATCCCCCTGGAGGAGGGCATGGCAACCCTTTCTGGTATTCTTGCCTGGAGAATCCCATGGACAGTGGAGGCTGGTGGGCTACAGTCCACAGGTCACAAAGAGTCAAACACAGCTGCGTGTTGTAGACATTTTATGTAATGTTAAAATCTTCACTTTCCTACTATACTGACTGTTCTTTAATATTTCAACCTCTTAACTTGTGTGCGTGCCTAATTATATCAGTAAATTTAGGGTAAAGGAAGATGAGAAAGTGATGAGAGGCTCTGCCATATGACAAGCAACCTTTTAAGTCTAAGAAATCTTACAAGCCCCTTACTGATTTACAGAAAGTCTTTCAACTGCTTATTTACCAACTGATTGTCTTGTCTACCCTAGGTTTTCCTGACCCACTTTCTGATTTTGATAAAGATTACTTGAATGTCAAGAAAACACTGGCAAGATTAATCAGATTCATTTGGAGGAAGTTGCTTAAGATCTCATGGGAGTTCCCTAGTTGTTCCTGATTAGGACTCAGCACTTTCACTACCATAGCCCAGTCCCTGGTCAGGGAGCTAAGATTCTGCAAACCGTACAGCATAGCCAAAAATAGCCTCATTTTACTCATGTTGCTTTTTATAAACATTTCCACTCCTACCCATTACCAAAACCACCCACCCTTACCCTCTCTGCACCCTCCAACCCCCTAAAAAGCCTCACCAAGGTAATAATAAAGCAGATTTGTATTCTCGTTCTCCATGAGTATTCCAATGTTTGTAATCAGTATCCATAATTGGTGCAGATTTTAAGGCTGTTTTTCTCCTTTTGAAACATGCAGTAATCTTGCTAATCTATGATACTGAGCAAGGCCCTGTGGGTCTCCTGGGTACAAACACTTTCTGTGTCCCCCGTTTCTTTGATTATAGAAAATAGCCTTCATTCAGCCTCCATGACATTCCCTGTTTCAACGGGCAGATTCACGCAGCTGTTAGGAAAGAGAGGGAAGCAAGACAAGAAAGAAATAAACAGTCAAGAGTAACAGTAGTGCAGTCTTGGGGCAGAGTCCTGATTCCTCATCAATACACACAACATCTTTGAGCTATTTTGCAGGTATGGAAACTCCCTCTAGGTGGAATTCAATCCCTGGGCATGCTGCCCACAAGCATATAGATCTCAGACTGGTTGGAACCTGAGGGTTGATGACGCTGACTCCTTTTACCTTACCACCAACCAATCAGAAGTGTATCCACAAGCTGATATGCCCTCTTTGAACCATAAAATTTCTCATTATCCTCTCAAAGATGGGATACACAGTTTTGAGAGCATTAGCCTGCTATATCCTCCTTTGCCTGGCGAAGTAATAAAGTTATCCTTTTCTACTTCAGCCAAAGCTCTGTCTCTGAATCTGGCACTGGTGCATAGAGAAGCTGAGCTTTTGATGACATATATACCTCCTTCCATTCAATCTTGAAGTTTGTTTCTTCTTCCATCTCCACAGTCCTTTAATATTCACTCAGTATTCACTAGAATTCTGCACAAGAGGATCGGGAATCCATGTGGTTTAAGTAGATTGAATTAGCTGCTTTAAACTAAAGAAACATCCTGGGGAGACCATCTGATACATGAATTCTTTCAATTCCCCTTATTTCTAGTCTCTATCATGCAAATGCAGGCAGGTTTTTATATATAATATACACATAATCTTAAAAAATAATGTTTAGCTTCTATAAGTTACAGACTGGATAGTCTGCTGGTATTACCTCCAAACTGTAACTGTATTTTTCTCCATGATATGATGTGAACTTGAGTTTCTTAATAGATTCACAGATTCAGGAGATTTACTTATACTAATCTGGTGCTATGGGAATATAATTACCCCATGGAACAGAGTTCTGTTTTATTATAAAACTGTCAACAGTGCTGCAGGCACATTTTTGTTTATTGGGTCACCTGTTTCAAAACTACAAACAGAGAACACCCTTTTGGTTAACACATTCTCTTCAGTAATTTAGATGCATCAATTAAGTAACAAGTTTCTTTCACTCTTTGTCATATCTTATGGGATTTCTAGGCCCTCATTCTCTTCTTCCTGAACTAATTTCTGCTGGTAGTGAATGTCAAATAGTAAGTGTGAATTTCATAACAGTGTTTCATAGATTTTTTTTAAACCTTTTTAGGAGGTATTTAGTTCCAGCAACCATTACATCTCTCCAGTAAGATATAACTTTTAAAAACTCTCAAGTTGCAAAAAAATTAATAATTCACTTGCTACAATCAGAATATAAAACTGACCAACAGAAGGTACAATGTCATGTTAACGAAGTAGATGGTTTCACTACAAGCTGCTGACACTACTAAGTTCTGGTCTGTGCTGCAGGCAATTGTTACCCCAGGATCATTCATGCCACTGATTGGGTCAATTGTCACTTGGGCACCCCTGTCTGCTATCCCTACCTCTAAACTGTCTATTACCTTGCAACCGATTACCTCTATTTTTCTGGTTCCTACCGGATCTGCTATTCCATTTCTCAACGATTGGAGGGGACTCAGGAGGGTGCTTCCGTTATTTTGGTACGCTTTGTCATCTTGGTACTTTTTGTGAAAAAGTTGGCTTAAAACTCAACAATCAGAAAACTAAGATCATGGCATCCGGCCCCATCACTTCATGGGAAATAGATGGGGAAACAGTGGAAATAATGTCAGACTTTATTTTGGGGGGCTCCAAAATCACTTCAGATGGTGCTTGCAGCCATGAAATTAAAAGATGCTTGCTCCTTGGAAGGAAAGTTATGACCAACCTAGACAGCATATTAAAAAGAAGAGACATTACTTTGCCAACAAAGGTCCGTCTAGTCAAGGCTGTGGTTTTTCCAGTGGTCATGTATGGATGTGAGAGTTGGATTATAAAGAAAGCTGAGCACCAAAGAATTGATGCTTTTGAGCTGTGGTGTTGAAGAACACTCTTGAGAGTCTCTTGGACTGCAAGGAGATCTAACCAGTCCATCCTCAAGAAGATCAGTTCTGGGTGTTCATTGGAAGGACTGATGTTGAAGCTGAAACTCCAATCCTTTGGCCACCTGATGCGAAGAGCTGACTGGTTTGAAAAGACTCTGATGCTGGGAAAGATTGAAGGTGGAAGGAGAAGGGGACAGAGGATGAGATGGTTGGATGGCATCACCGACTCAATGGACGTGAGTTTGGGTAAACTCCTGGAGTTGGTTTTGGACAGGGAGGCCTGGCGTGCAAAGAGTTGGACGTGACTGAGTGACTGAACTGAATGGAATTTGTCATCCGTGAATCTACTGGCAAACATCTCTTCAAAATCTGGCACAGCTTCAGAAGCATCAGTCATTCTGAAATTCCCAGATATTTGAGGAAGCTTGTCTGTTTAATGTTTAGATTATTTAGATTTCCAGTCCAGAGTGCCATCATAGGACCTCCCTTATATAGATTCTTAGATACATAGTTCATGTTTGTACTTTTATATCAGAAATTAGTATTTTCTGATTGATAGCATATTAAAATTAACTGGCATTTTAGGAGATAAAGATAAATCTCCTACTAGTTCTATCTCTCTGGAGATGCCTGACAACACAGAGAAAATACAAATTTGATTCACAAAACTCTGTATTACTTAGTTGTTGTTATGTTGCTTGCTGCTTTATAAGAGTAAAGCTTTGGTATCTTGTTCCAAACATCATAAGCATATTTATTTCTTAAAGATTTGTGTGTTACAGAAAGTCCATTACAATTCAGAATCCCATTCTGGTTTGAGTCCTTTCCCATTTAATTGAGAAAGACATTAACCTGCTCCTAATTTAGAAATGTTTATTCTTGAAGATCTGTGTATTTACCTGAGCCATGCAACTCTAGTCTGGAGAGATCTGCTTTAAGAGAAATACATTTTAATATTATGTGGATAATTCTGACTCAGAACTTCTAGGCAACTATCATCTTTGGACAACCTCTTTGCCCTTTGTCAATTATTTACTGGGCCATCACAAATTATGTTCCTCAAAGTCACAATAGCAAATCTACTAGGGCTTCTCTGATGGTCCAGTGGTTAAGAATCCACCTACTAAAGCAGGGGACTTGGGTTTGATCCCTGGTCTGGGAAGATCCCACAATTCACAGAGCAAGTAAGCCTATGCGCCACACTCCTGAGCCAGCGCTGTGGAGGCTGTACCGCACAACAAGAGAAGCCACCACAATGAGAAGTCTCACCACCCCAGTGAAGAGTAGCTCCCACTCGCCTCAACTAGAGAATGCCCAGGTGAAGCAACAAAGACCCAGTGCAGCCAAAAATAAATAAAATCAAATAAATAGTAAATCAATTATAATTCAGTAAAACATATAAATATACATATATAACAAATTAAAAATCCAACATTGACACCCAAACCCTCAAACCACTTAATAGAAAGCATCCTGAAAATATCCTGTCAAAGAATGGTTATTGTTGTTCAGTTGCTAAGTCGTGTCCAAGACTCTTTGTGACCTCATGGATATCAGCACACCAACCATCCCTGTCCATCACTATCTTTTGAAATTTGCTTAAACTCATGTCCACTGAGTTGGTGATGCCATCAAACCATCTCATCCTGTGGCGTCCCTTCTGCTCGCACCTTCAATCTTTCCCAGCATCAGGGTCTTTTTCAAAGAGTCATTCTTCACATCAGGTGGCCAAAGTGTTGGAGTTTCAGCTTCAGCATCAGTCCTTCTAATGAATATTCAGGACTGATTTCCTTTTGGATGGACTGGTTGGATCTCCTTGCAGTCCAAGAGACTCTCAAGAGTCTTCTCCAACGCCTCAGTTCAAAGGCATCAATTCTTCAATGCTCAGCTTTCTTTATGGTCCAACTCTCACATCCATACATGACTACTGGAAAAACCATAGCTTTGACTAGACAGACGTTTGTTGGCAAAGTAACATCTCTGCTTTTTAATATGTTGTCTAGGTTGTTTATAACTTTCCTTCCAAGGAGCAAGTATCTTTTAACTTCATGGCTTCAGTCACCATCTGCAATGATTTTGGAGCCCCCCAAAATAAAGTCTGTCACTGTTTCCCCATCTATTTGCCATGAAGTGATGGGGCCAGATGCCATGATTTTAGTTTTCTGAATGTCGAGTTTTAAGCCAGCTTTTAAACTCTCCTCTTTCACTTTCATCCAGAGGCTCTTTAGTTCTTTGCTTTCCGCCATAAGGGTGGTATCATCTGTACATCTGAGGTTACTGATATTTCTCCCTGCAATCTTGATTCCAGCTTGTGCTTCCTCCAGCCTGGCCTTTTCCATGATGTACTCTGCATATAAGTTAAACAAGAAGGGTGACAATATACAGCCTTGATGGACTCCTTTCCCGATCTGGAACCATTCGGTTGTTCCATGTATAGTTCTCACTCTTACTTCTTGACCTGCATACAGATTTCTCAAGAGGCAGGTCAGGTGGTCTGGTACTCATCTCTTGAAGAATTTTCCACAGTTTGCTGTGATCCACACAGTCAAAGGCTTTGGCATAGTCAATAGAGCAGATGTTTATCTGGAACTCTCTTGCCTTTTTAATGATCCAGTGGATGTTGGCATTTTGATCTCTGGTTCCTCTGCCTTTTCTAAATCCAGCTTGAACATCAGGGAGTCACGGTTCACGTATTGCTGAAGTCTGGCTTGGAGAATTTTGAGCATTACTTTGCTAGCATGTGAGATGAGTGAAATTGTGCAGTAGTTTGAACATTCTTTGGCATTGCCTTTCTTTGGGATTGGAATGAAAACTGACCTTTTCCAGTCCTGTGGCCAGTGCTTTTCCAAATTTGCTGACATATTGAGTGCAGCATTTTCACAGCATCATCTTTTAGGATTTGAAATAGCTCAACTGGAATTCCATCACCTCCACTAGCTTTGTTCGTAGTGATGCTTCCTAAGGCCCACTTGATTCCAAATTCTAGAATGTCTGGCTCTAGGTGAGTGATCACACTATCATGGTGTTCTGGGTCATGAATGAATAGTCAGGGTTGATTTCCTTTAGGATTGACTGGTTGAATCTCCTTGTTGTCCAAGGGACTCTCAAAGATCTTCTCTACCACCACAGTTTGAAAGCATCAGTTCTTTGGTGTTCAGCCTTTTTTAATGATCCAACTCTCACATCCATACATGACTACTGGAAAAAGCATAGCTTTGCCTAGATGGACTTTTGTTGGCAAAGTGACGTTTCTGCTTTTTAATGTGCTATGTTTGTCATAACTTTCCTTCCAAGGAGCAAGTATCTTTTAATTTCATGGCTGCAGTCACCGTCTGAACACATTTTCATAAAATGTCACTGTTTCCACTTCTATTTGCCATGAAATGATAGTACCAGATAACATGATCTTAACCAAAGGGTAGAGTTAACTCTTTTGTTTAATTTTCTTTGTGTTTCCTTTTAAAAAAATTTTTTTTTGGTTTATTTATTTGGCTTCACTTGGTCTTACTTGGGCCATGTGGGCTCTTCCATCTTCATTATGATATGTGGGATCTGATTCCCTGACCAGGAATCAAACCTGGGTCCCCTGCCTTGAGAGCATGGAGTCTTAGCCACTGGATTACCAGGAAAGTCCCCTGTTTTTCTTTCCTTGGTTTCTTCTTTAGACTTGCTTTATTTAGTTTTCACTTGTTAATTATTTTGGGAAAATTTCATTATTCCTAATTATTATAGTCAATAACAAGTTACCTCTGAGAATATGTTGAGTTTAAATTAATGACTCTAAAAGTTCCATATGAAGTACATGTAGGTCTATATGATGCTGTATATTAAAACTTCTATAATGGGACAAAAAAGTCACACAATTTTTAAAGAAAAAATTAAATTGTATGAATATTTATGAATAAAATTGTATGTGTGGACACAGTTAGTTGATTCCTCTGACAGACTTAAAGTTTCTTAAAACTATGTGTCCTTTTCCACTTTTAGTAAAGTATTTTCTACTTTTGCTTTTTTAACAAAGTATTTTTTAAAATATTTACTTATTTATTTGACCGTGCTGGATCCTAGTTCCCTGACCAGGGATCAAACCTGAGTTCCCTGAATTAGGAGCACAGAATCTTAGCAACTGGATCACATGGAAGTCCCTCCACTTTTCCTTTATCACTTTTGGACATGGTTATAACACTTGAGTCAGGAACATTGGACATTTTTATATGTACACTTATTCTTATGAATATGATTTATAATTAGTGATTTTATCATTTTGTGTGTGAAGCTATATTTTTTCTCATTTCATTGGGACAATGGAACAATAATGTTTTATTTTGAGTGATACAGTGATTGTCTAAGGCATATGGATATCCTACAGGCTTATTGATTTATTGTGGAAGTTGGATAATTTTTGTCTTTGGACTGGAAATTTTTAATAAAAGTTCTATACCTAAAATTAAAAAAAAAATGAAGAGAGTTGAAACATAGTAATAGTTGAAGCCATTTTATAACAAAAAATTGTTGCTATAGTTCAAAAACATAGTAATAATTGAAACCATTTTAGAACAAAAAATTGTTGGTATAGTTCAAGATTGTATTTAAAAAAAACTTTTGATTTTATATGTGTTATCTCATCATACAAATAAAATGTCATCTATAGTTGTTTCTTATATTGGCCTCCCAAGTTGGACTAATTAGAGATTTATGACATTATGGAAATAGAAATGATACTGAACCTTGGTGATTATTCAGTTGTGTATGTCTGCTTGGGCTGCCATAACAAAATTCCACAGGGATTTCCCTGGTAGTCCAGAGGTTAAGACTCTGCCTTGCAATTCAGGGGATGGAGGTTCAGTTGCTGGTCTTGAGACTAAGATCCCGCAAGCTGGGGGTGGGTGGGGAGGTGGAGACAACTAAGCTTGTGAGCTGCATGGAAAGATCCCACATGACCCAAGGAAAATCTGCACACCATGACTAAGACCTGATGCAACCAAAAAGTAATAATAAGAAATTTCCAGTCTAGGTGGTTTAAACAACACAAATTTATTTCTTACAGTTCTGAAGGTTGAGAAATCCAAGATCAAGGTGCTGGAAAATTTGCTTTCTGATAAGAGGTCTCTTCCTGGTTTATAGAAGAGTCATTTTTGCTTAGTAATATGCATTTAAGATTACTCCATGTCTTTTCATGCTTGATAACTCAGTTTATCTTAGTGCTGAATAATGTTCTATTGTCTGACTGTATCAAATGTAGTGTCTTTTCTTACAAGGATAGTCATACTATCAGATCAGGGCCCTGACTTCTTTTTTTGTTGAAGTATAGTTGACTTATGAAGTTGTATTAATTTCTGCTGTACGACAAAGTGATTCAGTTATACATATATTTATATTCTCTTTTAAATATTCTTTTCCATGGTGGTTTATCATAGGATATTGAATATTGTTCCTTGATCTGTACAGTCGGACCTTGTTGTTACCCGGGACCCTCACTTTATAACCTCATTTAAACTTAATTACTTCCTGAGAAGTAAATTCACCCATTCTTGGGTTAGAAGTTCAACATGTGAAATTTGGAGGGACACAAACATTTAACCCATATCACTAACACCCTAATTTTACAAAGTAGAAATCAATAGCATGTTAGAAACAAGATGAAAAGAGACCTAACAAGTGTTACGATGAACCCTTCTACTGATTTTTTTAAATTTAACTTAACTTTAAAATTTTTGGCCACATGGCATGTAGGATCTTAGTTCCTGATCAGATTTTGAACCCACACACTCTGCATTGGAAGCAGTCTTAACTGCTGGAATGCCAGGGAAGTCCTCTTTGATGTTTTCTATCAAAATGTTTTAAATAATTTGATTAAATAAATTCTAGGTAAAACTGGATCTCTTAGTTACTTGAGTCTCAATTGAAAGTTCTTTCTATGACATTACTACCCTCTTTTGTTATGTAATTCTCTTCGGTTTTTTCCAAGTTGTTACTAATTCCCTTTTATTTTACTGCAGGAAAATCCACTGCTGTAGTTTTTTAATTTGGATCATGTTCAAAAGCTTAAGAACTATCTGAAGTTTTATGATAATTATTGTGTTATTGTGTTATTTTTTGTTTCAGGTGTCTGGCTTTTGTAAGATTCTCAAAATAATCTATGATAGCAAAAGTGTCCATTTACTAAGCAGTGGTTTTCTGTATCCTATCAGAGTGACAGTTTTCTCACTCAAAATTTCCTTTCTGTGCTAAATTAAGTATATCCATTCAATCAAAAACCAATAAGGGTATTTCCCAGTAGTGAGCTTCATGCTAAGAATGAAAAACTGAATGTCACAATTCTGTAATAAAGACTTACTAAAAGAGAAGAAATGATAAGGAAGAACCGGAGGAACATAATTGTTGAACATATGAGTTTTGCTGACTCCAAAACTAGTATTTTTTTTCTGTTCACCATACCGTGATAACTCCCAATTTATCCTTCTAGATCTTATTAAAGCTGTAGGATACTGGGCATGAAGTAGCTGACCAGTTTTGTTTTTTCCTTATTCTGAACTGACATTGTGTTGAGTAAAAAAAGAATTCTGGTGATGTTCCACTTATTTTGCAAGTGGAGGCTTTCATTTTCTGTTTTAATTCCAGGAAGAAAATTATACATTTTCCTTTTAAATCTCCCTCTAATCCACACACAATATAGACTAGAGTGGGCCCAACAGAGGTCATGCACAGTGTGAGCATACAGGTAAGAAAGATAATGACTCACTCTATTGCTAGTATTTGCAGAGAAATTCAAGAAAGGAAAATCTCTGAAGAAATACTGTGATGACTTTAGGACTTAAAAGACTGCACTTAAGGTAAATGCATAAGACAAGACCTGAGAGAAGTAAGTCACAAGGGAAAAAAGCAAAAGGGTTAGTCGCACAGTTACGTCCAACTCTCTATGACCCCATGACTGTAGCTCACCAGGCTCCTCTGCCCATGGAATTAATTCTCCAGGTAAGAACACTGGAGTGGGTAGCCATTCCTTTCTCCAGGGGATCTTCCCAACCCAGAGATCAAACCTAGGTCTCCCACATTGCAGGCAGATTCTTTACCATCTGAGCCACCAGGGAAACCCAAGTCATAAGGGCATTGAAGCAAAAAGCATACACCTGCCAGTCTATTGGGAATGCTATAAGCAGGTCTGAGAAGGACTGTAACATTATCATACAGTAGAAGGAAACAGAGCTCAAAAGACACCATATGATTTGTTGCTTGTATCTGTGTTGAGTGATTTACACATACTTGCCATTATAGGAGGTTGGTCTCATCACTCCCAATGTGTTCTCTTGCTCACATTAGCTACTGTGTTAATCTCCTATTGCTGCTGTAACAGCTTACCTAAACTTAACAATACAAATTCATTATCTTTCAGTTCTGTAGTTCAGAAGTCCTAAACTGGCCACAGTGGCTAAAATCGAGGTGTGCATTCCTTTGTGGGAGCTCTAGCGGAGAACACATTTTCTTGCCCTTTTCCACCTCCTAGAGGCTGCTCACATTCTTGCTTCCCTGGCCGCTTCCATCTTCAAAAGTACTAATAGCCAGTCAAGTCTTTCTCATATTGTATCACCCTGTCAATGAGACTTCTGTCTTCCTCTTTCATATTTAGGAACCCTTTTGAGTTACTCTTATGATTACATTGGGTAATCCAAGATGAACTCTTTAGTTTAAGGTCAGATGATTAGCAAAATAATTTTCTCTGCAGCTTTTATTCCATGTTGTTATATGACAAACTCCAAGAGTTAGAACCCATACAGCTTTGGGTTAGGGGCATGATTCTGCCTAACACAGCTAAAAAAATTTTTTTAATGCCCTAATTAATGCTTTGTATCATGGCATAACAGGGTAGACCTTTGCTGAGCTGTAAACCAATTGAGAAGCAAAGAACTATATTGAATTACCACAGGATGTGTGGATATTAAGTTAATTTAGTAGTCATATATAAGAGGAATTAGGTAGCCCTCTCTAAAACTTCTTATTGTATAACTGAAGCAAATGAAGTCCAGAGAGATTCCTAGTTCTTGATGTCACAGAAAGCCAATTTTAGAACATCAAGTTATTTTCACTTTCTCTGTTATTTTTTTCAATGTGGTATTATTATCAACATATTTATCAAATGATTCCCTGATAGCTGAGTTGATAAAGAAACCACCTGCAAGGCAGGAAATCCCAGTTTGATTCCTGGGTCGGGAAGATTCACTGGAGAAGGGATAGGCTACCTACTCCAGTATTCTTGGGCTTCCCTGGTGGCTCAGCTGGTAAAGAATCTGCCTGCAATGCAGGAGACCTGAGTTCAATCCCTGGGTTGCGAAGATCCCCTGGAGAAAGGAAAGGCCACTTCAGTGTCCTGGCCTAGAGAACTCCATGGACTGTATAGTCCATGGGGTCCCAGATAGTTGGACACGACTGAGTGACTTTCACTCACTCACTCACTCAGAGAAATGAAAACCTACAAAGTAATTTGCCTTGAGTTATGGTTTGAAATAGAAAAATAAAACTTGCTTCCTTGAATTGTGTGTCAGTCCTGGGCTAGGAATACAGTGTGTGTGTTAGTCACTCAGTCGTGTCTGACCCTTTGCAACCCATGGACTATAGTCTTCTAAGGCTCCCCTGTCTGTGGAATTCTCCAGGCAAGAATACTGGAGTGGGTTGCCATGTCCTTCTCCAGGGGATCTTCCCAGCCCAGGGATGGAACTCAGGTCTCCTGCATGGCAGGCAGACTCTTTACTGTCTGAGCCACCAGGGAAGCCCCAGGAATGCAGTAGATATCACTATTCCCATTTTACCTTTGAAGATGAGGAATATAGGGCTCTTATTAACCACACTGCTGGATAGGAACAGAACTCATACTTGTCCAACTCCCAAGCCCATCCTGGCTGCAAGCATCTAGCCAGTCCACCACCATGCTAATAGCCTCAAGAATGTGAAAAGTCCTATTCTTGACTTGTAATACCTAAATAAAGTAGTTTAGCTTAGAAAATCACAATTGTTTTATAATTTCCAAGGACGTAACTTTATTTCAAGTGATGCTATAGATTTCTAAACATAGAGTAGAAGTCATATTCTAAATGAACCTATTTATATGACTTCACCTTATTAAGAATATTTATAATATACATCATTTTTTAGATGAATAAAGAGAATTAATATGAGAAAAGGGAGTGTACATCAACCTATTTGGTGTTAGCCTCTTCGAAGTTGGAGCTTTTAATACAATTACATTGTTTCTAACATTCAAATGCTTTTCTCCCTTTTTCTCTCTGAAGGAGGCATCTTCCGACTTTAAAAAGCATTTCAGATAACTCAATATTTAAAATATTTCTCAATAGCGATGTTGAGTCTGAGATACACATGTGTGTGCGCACACACACACACACACATACATTATATATCATGATAATGTTACAAAAAACATACATGGTGGATTTCAGGATGTAGGTGAAAAGAACATTCTTCACTTGCATCATTTCTAAATATTGTTTTGTTTGAGGAAGGATTGTTTATCCATTGGCCATTCTTCTTTGCTTCTTTCAGAGTATAATGTTTTCCACTTTTTCAAGAGCATGTAAAACAGACCCCACCCTGCGTTTTGTGAATGTTGCCATCTTAAGCAGATATTGAGTAATAACCAGGGGAAGTCACACTATGATGCTTCACATCATCTATTAGGAACAATCAGGAACATGAAACAGCAAGTGCCTGCTATCTGGACAGAGTCCACTTGCACGAAAACGCAGAAGAAAGAGAAGTTAAAACACTAGAGGCGGAGACACATGACCAACTCAAATCTCAAACTTCCATTTGGTTTCAGTGATAGTCTTTTAGGAAGGAAGTTGGAAAGTAAACAGAAGATAACCTTTTGTGTTCTTTTCTCAAAAAAGCAATCTATTTTCTGAATTTCCTTCATGGATTAATCTTACAGGCAATTTGGCCATTTCTTTTTCTGAGTAACATAATGTAGAATGCTGAAATAGTAATACATTCTACTTAATCTAAGGCCTTTAAATTAATTATTATAATGAGAGTAATCTGATTACTTTTGAATGCCAACGGTATTTAGTGAGGATCCACAGAAGTAGTGCTTTTTGTCTGGATTAAAAATTTAAAAACAGAATGATTTTCTAAACTGTTTACTATTCATCTTAAACTGCTTCCCTCTACTTCAAACCCAGACTATGGCTAAGCTCTGCAAAAACTTGAGTCCTTAGTAATACACTGAAATTGGAGGTCAAGTTGGGGGACAACTGTAATTTTTAAATCATTTTTTAATCTTCAACTATGGAAAAAAGCAGCCCTGAATATCCTAAGTCTATGATATAAAGTTGTTAAAATATAATTATTAGGCAAGTTATAACATTTGTCAGTGCTGTCTACTATCTATCTATCTATATTTTTTTGGTCACACCATACAGCTTATGAGATCTTATTTCTCTGACCAGAGGATCAGACCTGGACCCTCAGCAGTGAGAGCTTGGAGTCCTAACCACAGCATTGCCAGGGAATTCCCTATCTATATCCATATCTATGCAATGAAGGAAAGTAAAGGAACAAAAAGGGACCCATTTTTAAAATGATAAGTAGCAGTTTCTTGATTACTAAAGTGATCATTCACGTAATGTAAAATATGTAATAACTATATTTCACTTCGATTTCAATTTTGAGATGTGTGTTTATTTACTTTTTTATTTTCTTCATCTTCCTAATTACCAGGTTATCAGCAACCGCCCTCATCAAGAAGAAACTGCCTTTCAGGAATTCCCTGGTGATCCAGTGGTTAGGACTCTTTGCTTTCACTATTGAGGACTCAGGTTTGATCCCTGGTCAGGGAACTAAAATCCACAAGCTGTGCAGTGCAGTCAAAAAAAGAAAAAAATTAAAGAAAAAAAATTGCTTTTCACTGAGATCTTCAAATGCTTTCCTGTGATTAAAGTATGCCAGCTTTAGCAATGAAGTTTATTACAATTATTTTCATTCCTCATTGATTTGCTTTTATTTTTCATTATTCTTTATTGTGATTATTAAATAAGCTACTTTCATGAAAGTGATATGTATTTACTTCTATATGCAGTAATTGGTTATGAGATGCCAGGAACATTTCCATTTATAAGGAATTAGATGGCCCATTCCAAATCTTTCCTTAAGCTCTCACATGGTAAACTCTGTATCCAAATAGAGTGGCTAGGCGCTCTCATTCACATAGAAAAATAGTCTACATAACGGAGAAAATCAACAAATTCAATCAAAGTCACATAATCACAGTGTGTTGTACATCTAAGAATATAAAGATTAGTCCACATGTTTTTAGCAGGAGGAATAGAAAAATTAGGTAGCATCCTACCTTGAGTGATGGAGCTGAGCCTTATAGAAGAAGGCAGATTCTGAGGACTTAATCATGTGTGAATGTGTGTTTTAATTTGTTCTTTTGTTAAGTTGTGTGAGAGAAGTCAAATGGATCCAACACAGTTACATTTATTTATTTTTCTATAGTTATATAAATTTTATTCACTCAAGAATCAAGCAGTAAAAATAGGATAAAAGAAACAATAATTGTAACCGTAATTCAATAAACCCTTTCTACTTAAAGACAAAAATTCCAAGGTTTAGAAAGTGAAGTAATCCGTTTTGTCTATTTTTCATCAGCTTTCTCAAAAAATTTTATATGATAATCAACTATAATTTGCATTTTATATTAACTATTATTTTTTGGTATTCCTGTTTCATTTTATAGAAATATCTTCATACAGATTTTTTTTTCATGCAAGGTAACTTATAATTAGCTTTGAGCTTTCACAGTTTAAAATATTAACTTGCCCAGATATTTGAAAGTTTGGAATCGAATGGAGGGGTCTGATGCCCTTTGTTTTCTGTCCTCCACAGTGAATGTCCATTTAATCTCACAGTTACATTTAAATAATGGAACCTAAAAAAAAGGAGAGAGGGAGAGAAAGGTATCAGTATTCTCCTGATAAGAAGAAAACTGAAAGATATGATAGTAACTGCATTCAAATATATGAGATTTGCATTTCATTGACATTCCTTGCTAGCTATTTCTTCATATCTCTAAAAGAAAAATAAAAGGCAGTTTGAGCACTGATAAGTCTCTTGATTGACAAAGTTTTTTGTTTTGTTTTGAACAATTTCAATATTTAATAAAGGATTGATTGACTTAATTTCAATATACAGTCATTAAAAGAAGAGAAATAGAAAGGAGAAAGAAAAGTCATTGCACATATATCATCAAATTTGACTGAGCAACATCCAGACTTAAACAGCAGTGAGAAGTCCCTTGTTAACAGCAATTTGGAGTCCCATTTGGGAAGAGGTCCCAAGCTGTGCATTCACCCCATGGATGAGACTTCAAATTTCAGTTTTGGGGCTCCTGATTATAATTCCAAACTGATATCATGAGTTTGCGAGCAAAAATGCAGCTCTGATTTTTCTTTAACATTTACAAAGCTATTTGTTTCATCTGGATTTTCTAGAAGAAAGTCACCAAATTTTCTGGACCCCAGGGGGCTGGCCAGGCCTCTAAGGGCTCCAGAAAATCCAATACCCACTCGCTCGCTTATCTAAAGTGCCTCTTGACTTTCTGGTAACAATTGGTGTGTTTGCAGGCAGGTATGTAGTCCAGGCAGGGTCAGAAATCAGTCAAAGGCCTGCTCTCTTCTTCATTTTAATTTCCCTTTCAAAATCAAAACCATGGCCAAGCTTCCATCTGAAACTTACTCTTTGCCACTGCCATGCAGAAGAGCAGATTCTGGTGCTTTCTGAAGAGAATTCTTAGGATTCATTTCTTTTTTTTTTAATTTTTATTTTTTAGTTTGATTTGCTTTACAATACTGTATTCGTTTTGCTATACATTGACATGAATCAGCCACGAGTATACATGAACTCCCAATCCCGATCCCCACCTCCCCACTCCCGCCCCACACC
>SJXQ01002607.1:168222-190560 GCA_006408695.1 Aepyceros melampus | reverse complement strand
TTCTATACATCTGTGTCTCTTTTGCTGTCTTGCGTACAGGTTTATCATTACCATCATTCTAAATTCCATATATATGTGTAAGTATACTGTATTGGTGCTTTTCTTTCTGGCTTACTTCACTCTGTATAATCGGCTCCAGCGTCATCCACCTCATTAGAACTGATTCAAATGTATTCTTTTTAATAGCTGAGTAATACTCCATTGTGTATATGTACCACAGCTTTCTTATCCATTCATCTGCTGATGGACATCTAGGTTGCTTCCATGTCCTGGCTGTTATAAACAGTGCCGCAATGAACATTGGGGTACATGTGTACCTCTTCTTAATATGTTCTCCTTTTTTTAGGTCCATAGAGTTTCTGTCCTTTATTGTACCTATCTTTGCACGAAATGTTCCCTTGGTATCTCAAATTTTCCTGAAGAGATCTCTAGTCTTTCTCATTCTATTGTTTTCCTCTGTTTCTTTGCATTGTTCACTTAGGAAGTCTTTCTTATCTCTCCTTGTTATTCTTTGGAACTCTGCACTTTAGAACACTTTTCGTTTCTAAGGCATTTCACTCGTTTCCCACTTGTTTTTAAAGCCACAGTCCAACCCCTCCTCATGACACCTCCTGACTTGTTCACTGCCCGCTACGTGCCCACCCCCAGCTCAGGCCCTGCTCTCCAGTCAGACCCGCAGCTCTAGGGCTGCACCACACCCTCTCCCTCTCTTGCCTCACTCTGCCCCCTGCACATGCTGTACCTTCTGCCTGAAGAGCCCTCCCGCACCTCCTTGACCTTGTTCATCTCTTTTCTGCCCAAACTTCCCCCGGAACACGTTGAAGCCCATCCCAATCCCACCCCAGGCTGAGTTGGGCGCCCAATCCCTTGGAATCCTTAGCAGCTTGTCCACACTCTCCCCTGGGCTCCCCAGGCTTGGATTAGAAGGCTCTACCTGTGTATCTGCCTGCCTCCCGTTCACAAGACTGAGCAGCGTGTGGTTCCTTGCCCAGAGTCTAGCACACTGTTGGACAGATTAAAAGCCTCTTGTACTTACCCTTGGTGAACGTGAAAGTCACTCAGTCATGTCTGACTCTTTGCGACCCCATGGACTGTACAGTCCAGGGAATTCTCCAGGCCAGAATACTGGAGTGAGTAGCCTTTCTCTTCTTCAGGGGATCTTCTGACCCAGGAATTGAATCCAAGTCTCCTGCATTGCAAGTGGATTCTTTACCAGCTGAGCCACAAGGGAAGCTCAAGAATACTGAAGTGGGTGGGTAGCCTATCCCTTGCTGTCAATGTGCTGCACTCTATATGCCAGCAAATTTGGAAAACTCAGCAGTGGCCACAGGACTGGAAAAGGTCAGTTTTCATTGCTACCCATAAGAAAGGCAATGCCGAAGAATGCTCAGACTACTGCACAATTGCACTCATCTCTCATGGTAGTAAAGTAATGCTCAAAATTCTCGAAGCCAGGCTTCAGCAATACGTGAACCGTGAACTCCCTGATGTTCAAGCTGGATTTAGAAAAGGCAGAGGAACCAGAGATCAAATAGCCAACATCTGCTGGATCATGGAAAAAGCAAGAGAGTTCCAGAAAAACATCTATTTCTGCTTTATTGACTATGCCAAAGCCTTTGACTGTGTGGATCACAATAAACTGTGGAAAATTCTGAAAGAGGTTGGAATACCAGACCACCCGACCTGCCTCTTGAGAAATCTGTATATAGGTCAGGAAGCAACAGTTAGAACTGGACATAGAACAGCAGACTGGTTCCAAATAGGGAAAGGAGTATGTCAAAGCTGTGTATTGTCACCCTGCTTATTTAATTTATATGCAGAGTACATCATGAGACACGCTGGGCTGGAGGAAACACAAGCTGGAATCAAGATTGCTGGAACAAATATTAATAACCTCAGATACACAGATGACACCACCCTTAAGGCAGAAAGTGAAGAGGAACTAAAAAGCCTCTTGATGAAAGTGAAAGAGGAGAGTGAAAAAGTTGGCTTAAAGCTCAACATTCAGAAAACGAAGATCATGGCACTGGTCCCATTGGTTCAGTCGTTCAGTCATGTTTGAATCTTTGCAACCTCATGAATCGCAGCACGCCAGGCCTCTCTGTCCATCACCAACTCCCAGAGTCCACCCAAACCCACGTCCATTGTGTCGGTGATGCCAACCAACCATCTCATCCTCTGTCTTCTCCTTCTCCTGCCTTCAATCTTTCCCATCATCAGGGTCTTTTCCAATGATTCAGCTCTTCATATCAGGTGGCCAAAGTATTGGAGTTTCAGCTTCAACATCAGTCCCTCCAATGAACACCCAGGACTAATCTCCTTTAGGATGGACTGGTTGGATCTCCTTGCAGTCCAAAGGACTCTCAAGAGTCTTTTCAAACATCACAGTTCAAAAGCATCAATTCTTCTTCACTCAGCTTTCTTTATAGTCCAACTCTCACATCCATATATGACTACTGGAAACACCATAGCCTTGACTAGATGGACCTTTGTTGACAAAGCAATGTCTCTGCTTTTTAATATGCTGTCTAGGTTGGTCATAAGCATTAAGATGCTTGTGCCTTGAAAGGAAAATTATGAAAGAAATCTTGATTCCAGCTTGTGCTTCATCCAGCCCAACATTTCTCATGATGTACTCTGCATATAAATTAAATAAGCAGGGTGACAATATACAGTGTTGATCTACTTCTTTTCCTATTTGGAACCAGTCTGTTGTTCCATGTCCAGTTCTAACTGTTGCTTCCTGACCTGCATACAGATTTCTCAAGAGGCAGGTTAGGTGGTCTGGTAGTCCCATCTCTTTCAGAATTTTCCACAGTTTATTGTGATCCACATGGTCAAAAGCTTTGATGGAGAAGCAATGGAAACAGTGGCAGACTTTATTTTGGGGAGCTCCAAAATCACTGCTGATGGTGACTGCAGCCACTAAATTAAAAGACACTTGCTTCTTGGAAGGAAAGTTATGACTAACCTAGACAGCATATTAAAAAGCAGAGACATTACTTTGCCAACAAGGGTCCATCTAGTCAAGGCTATGGTTTTTCCAGTGTCATGTATGGATGTGAGAGTTGGACTATAAAGAAAGCTAAGTGCAGAAGAATTGATGCTTTTGAACTGTGATGTTGAAAAAGACTCTTGAGAGTCCCTTGGACTGCAAGGAGATCCAACCAGTCCATCTTAAAGGAGATTAGTCCTGGGTGTTCATTGGAGGGACTGATGTTAAATTTCAAGCTGAAACTCCAATATTTTGGCTACCTGATGTGAAGAGCTGACTCACTGGAAAAACCTCTGATGCTGGGAGGGATTGGGGGCAGGAGGAGAAGGAGAAGACAGAGGATGAGATGATTGGATGGCATCACCGACACAATGGACGTGGGTTTGGGTAAACTTCGGGAGTTGGTAATGGACAGGGAGGCCTGGCGTGCTGCAGTCCATAGGGTCACAGAGTCAGACACAACTGAACGATTGAACTGAACTGAACTGAGCCTATCCCTTTTCCAGCGGATCTTCTCGCAGGGGTCTGTTCCATTGCAGGCAGATTCTTTACCAACTGAGCTATCAGGGAAGCCCCTTACTTACTCTTGGTAACGGTGGTATAATGGATTGAAGCATACATACTACGTCACTTCAGTCGTGTATGACTGTTTGCAACTCCATGGACTGTTGCCCGCCAGGCGCCTCTGTCCATGGGATTCTCCAGGCAAGGATACTGGAATGGGTTGCTATTTCCTCCTCTTCCCTACCCAGGGATCGAACTCAAGTCTTTTATGTCTCTTCCATTGACAGGCAGATTCTTTACCAACTGCACAACCTGGGAAGCCCCAGATTTGAGTGGGCCCTAAATTAAATGACTAGTGCCCTTTCGAAAAAAGGAGGTTACACAGAGAAGGCCATGTGGTGATGGAGCAGAAATCCAAGTGATATGTAAACAAGCCATCCCAGAGATGGCTGGGAATCACCAGTCTCCTCTGTCCATGGGATTTCCCAGGCACCCAGGGATCAAACCCGTGTCTCCTTCATTGCAGGCAGTGTCTTGCATAGCAGATGGATTCTTTACCAACTGAGCCACCCGGAAACCCCTACACCAAAGGGTAGGAAAAACCAGGAAAGGATTCTCCCTTGGAGCCTGCAGAGGGAGTGGGCCCTGCCAACAACATATTTTCAGAGCTCTTGCCTCCAGAATAGTGAGAGAATAATTTTTTGCTGTGTTAAGCAACCATGTGTATGTCAATTAATTACAGCAGCTCTAGAAAACAGATACGGAGGATAATGAGAAATAGAATGTGAATGCATGTAGGATGCCTATATGATGAGTTTAAAAAAAAAAAAAAACCGCTTGCTTATGCTATTGTTCGATTTGAGAAGTCCCCATAAATGTCTAACCTGCTTCACGCTCTCTGCACTCCCACCTCCAGCTGCTGAATCATCCATGATGGTGAAGTAACCATGCTGTTAGAAATAGTTAGGTTCATTTTCTTGACTGCCCACTCCCTACCCTGTTATATCCTGCTCCAGAGGTGGAGTCAGGTCAGATGCTGAGATCCTGTCACCCTGTGGCAGCTTCCCAACCCACACCCCATCCCTCCACCCCTGGATCTCCTCCGAACACCAAGGACTGCAGCCTCCTCCTCTCAGCCACATCCTCCCCCAGGGCAAGTTCTCAGGTCACCCCGTCCCAGCCCTGACCTCCCACTCTCCCAGGTAAGTGCTCCATGCAGCACAGGCTCCAGAAAACAGAATCTGTGAGCAAGTGATGAGCAAACATATTTTCTACAGTTTGCGTGAGCAATCACTGCTAATAACTGCTAATTTAGAGCTGCTGCTGCTGCTGCTGCTAAGTCACTTCATTCATGTCCGACTCTGTGCAGCCCCATAGACGGCAGCCCACCGGCTCCCCCGTCCCTGGGGTTCTCCAGGCAAGAACACTGGAGTGGGTTGCCATTTCCTTCTCCAATGCATGAAAGTGAAAAGTGAAAGTGAAGTCGCTCAGTCGTGTCCGACTCTTAGCGACCCCATGGACTGCAGCCTACCAGGCTCCTCCATCCATGGGCTTTTCCAGGCAAGAGCAGCATTCATTAAAGAAGGAGGATCTTGCTTGTCTACCTACAACCCATCTTTAGGTTCAAAAGCTCAAAATCAAGCAAGGTGTCTTTAAAGATGCTATTAGTCCTCAAGGCGTTTTCTTATTTTCTTCAACTGAATCTTGGGAGTTATCTGAATAAGTATGAAGTTATGCTGGCCTCAACAAATGATACATGGTTGTAAAAAGTCAATATCTAATCCCACCATAATTTATTTGCTAATTCCACTTAGGCAGGTAGTATTCCTACTCTTTAACTCAGCCAGCAGTCTCACCACCCAACAAAAATTAGATTTTAAAATGCAGGGGAAAAAAAATAATTAAATAAAATGCAGGGAGGGCAGACCAAGTGATGAGCCCACATTCACAGAACCCCTGAGAGTCCTTTATCACTAGGAAAATTCTATGTGAAAATAAAATCCCCTCCAGCAGTAATGTTAACAGTCCTCCCGGTGATGCAGGAAAGGCGCTGTTGAGAACTCCAGGGTTTATTTTTGTAATTTTTGACACAGTTCAGTAATTTTCCAGACGGTCAGAGGGCAGGTAGCAGATGGTTAGTTTCCTCTGATCTGCAACGGTGACATCTTTCCGGCTGGTCTTGGTCTCTTCCCTCCTGCCGTTTCTAACACCTCCTGCACCCTCCCTCCCCACAGCCTCTCAATCCACTCCCCCAAGATGCTAGAGCATCCAACATCCACATTTAAACAGGCCACAACCTCTTCAGATTTGTAAAATCTGAACAGCTTGATGGGCATCCGCGGGTCCCACCCGGGTCCCACCCACCCTCGGTCATCCTCAGCCACTCTCGGCCACTGCAGCATGCCCTTCCTCAAGCAGCAGGTACACCTGAGCTCAGACCGCATCCGCGTCACTTGAATCTTCAGACCATTTCTCCCTTTGCCAATTCACAGCACCTCCTACACAAGGAGAGTGTTTTGTTATTGGTTACACATCTGGTGCTCTAGCCTATTTCACATATTTTTAAACACTGTAGTCACCTTTCTTTGCAAATTTGGTTATTATTTAAATAATAAATTTATCTAATTGCATTTTTTTATTTTTATTGGTTTTAAAATCCTGAAAAGACTTAAAAACTAAGCTGCTTAAAGGTAAGCAAAAGCGTTAACATTTGTTGTAGAATGTCCTTGTTCTGGGAGACCCCTGCTGGAATATTAGACTGTGACATCGCATCTGTAGCTTTTTCTCAAATGATTCGGGTGAGGAAAACTTGTGAATGTGAGAGGGTGAAGTGTTTTCCATTGAATTTTAGGGAAATTCCTGGCAGGACAATTGTATCCCAAATGAGATGCCTTTGGGAGAAGCTGTGTGCCTGTTAGCCTCTTGGGTCCTTATCCTGCTCCCTCCTGCTCAATATGGGCTCTCAGAGCCCAGCGGATCAGATAATCAGACACCTCCTTGACTTTCCCAGCTCCTCCACACTCTCCAGGCTGACTTGATCTCCCTCCATTACAATAATATTCTGCTGTAAATAGTCTTCATTCCTACAGTTATTGCATCTGGGGCTGCAGTCAGCCTCACAGGAGGAATCTGAGAGCTCCCAGGCCGCAGCAGCCCAGGTGGTACTAGTGGTAAAGAACCCACCTGTCAGTGCAAGGGAAGCCGCAGACACGGGTTAGATCCCTGGGTCGGGAAGATCCCCTGGAGAAGGAAGTAGCACCCCACTCCAGTATTCTTGCCTGGGAAGTCTCATGGACAGAGGAGCCTGGTGGGCTACAGTCTCCAGAGTCAGAAAAAGTTGAGCATGACTGAGCACACAGGCACATATGTAATAATTCAATAATCCTTGCCGCAATCCCATGAAGTAGATTTTATTTTATAGATGAAGCCTTGGATAAAAGGACTTGAAAGTCACAAGCCAAACATCAAAAAGCTATAGGCTAGGACTTCCCTGGTAGTGCAGTGGTTAAAAATCCACCTGCCAGTGCAGGAGACAGGGGTTTGATCCCTGGTCCAAGATCCCACACGCTGCAGGGCAGCTAAGCCTGAGCACCGCAATCACCAGAACCCACGCTCTAGAGCCTGGCTCTGCAGTAAGGAAGCCGCCACAATGAGAAGCCTGTGCTCCACAAGTAGCGTGGTCCCTGCTCCTTGCAGCTAGAGGGGACTCACACACAGCAACAAAGACCCAGCACAGCCAAAGCTTTTAACCCACAATCTAGAGAAACAATTGAGGCAACTCTATTGCAACATTTGAACAATTGCACTAAAATTGTTTTCAAAAGGTTCAAAAGAGGAATGTGAGGTCATGGAAACTGTAACAGATGAGAGAGATCCTCGTCTGTCTGAAGACTTGGGCTCCTCTCGTGACACCATGGTTTACTAGTTTTGTGACAGTTGTGGGAACAGGCTCACCGTAGGGTAGGAGACAGCTGTGCTTCCTGTCTTCTAGGCACGTGTGCAGTGGCTGGATGGGGACCGCTGAGAAATGGAGTGTTTCCTGACATATCAGTAAACAAGGATGTCAGTGATCAGTGCTTCCAGCTCTCCAAATGTGACTTTTTGAGCGC
Source organism: Aepyceros melampus (assembly GCA_006408695.1). Lineage (NCBI taxonomy): Eukaryota > Metazoa > Chordata > Mammalia > Artiodactyla > Bovidae > Aepyceros > Aepyceros melampus. The sequence continues at coordinate 182,952 of SJXQ01002607.1, read as the reverse complement.
TGAAGGAGAAGATTCTTGAGAGTCCCTTGGACTGCAAGGAGATCAAACCAGTCAACCTTAAAAGAAATCAACCTTGAACATTCACTGAAGGACTGATCCTGAAGCTGAAACTCCAATACTTTGGCCACCGGATGCGAAGAACTGACTCATTGGAAAAGACCCTGATGCTGGGAAAGATTGAAGGCAGGAGGAGAAGGGGACAACAGAGGATGATATGGTTGGATGGCATCACCAACTGGATGGACATGAGTTTGAGAAAACTTCAGGAGATGGTGAAGGACAGGGAAGCCTGGCGTGCTACAGTCCATGGAGTTGAACAGAGTCAGACATGACTTAACAACTGAACAACAAGAAGAACAAGGGCACCCAGGAAGGAGAACAATGCTTATGATTCAGAAGCCATCAGGCTGCAACCACTACTATGGTAAGTATTGAAGAACTTGGGATGCGAAAAATGCAGAATACTGGCCCCAGACAGCTGCTGCTGCTGCTGCTAAGTCGCTTCAGTTGTATCCGACTCTGTGCGACTCCATACATGGCAGCCCACCAGCTCCCTGGTCCCTGGGATTCTCCAGGCAAGAACACTGGAGTGGGTTGCCATGTCCTTCTCCAATGCATGAAAGTGAAAAGTGAAAGTGAAGTCGCTCAGTCGCGTCCGACTCTTAGCAACTCCATGGACTGCAGCCCACCAGGCTCCTCCGTCCATGGATTTTGCAGGCAAGAGTCCTGGAGTGGGGTGCCGTTGCCTTCTCTGCCAGATACCTGAGATGAGCATAAAAGGCATGATTTCGGTGACCCCCGACTAGATCGTCCCTTACATGGAAAAGTGCTAAATTCCCTAACTCGAGATATCTTGTTTTTTTTTTAACTAATTGTTCAATGTTCAGGCTACCTGCCCTTTGTTGTAAGACTTCCATATAACCTGGCTCCTCCCCTTACCTCCTTGGAAAGAGTTCTCTCAGGTTCACTTGAGATGCTGTCTCCCCAGCCTGAAGTCCTAAACATTTTAGGTTGAGACTATTTTTTAAGTCAATACTATTGATTCGGAAAGCAGAGAATGACATGTTCTCTGTGTCCCTTCCTGAAAGACATGACGCACATCTGCAGTGAGAGAGAAAAATAAATACCACCTGCAAATCCCCTGCCTCAAAGTCCCTTGGTTTAGAAATCTGCCTTAGGAGAGACTTCCTTGATGTCCAGTGGTTAAGGCTCTACACACCACTGCAGGGGCAGAGGTTCAATCCCTAGTTAGGGAACAAATATCCCACATTTCACGAGACCAAAAAAAAAAAAGAAAAGAAAGAAAGAAATTTGCCTTGCTTACATATCCTCCAAAAGGCAAAGTGTAAGTTCCAATCAAATGTCAACATGGGCTCACAATTTATGAGGCTAGGGCAAATTTTAAAGGCAGCTGTATGTCCCCTACCCTTGTAGAACCAGTTCAGTTGTGTCTGACTCTTTGCGACCCTGTGGAATGTGGTACACCAGGCTTCCCTGTCTTTCACCATCTCCCGGAGTTTGCTCAAACTCATGTCCATTGAGACAATGATGCCATCAAACAATCTCATCCTCGTCATCCCCTTCTCCTCCTGCTCTCAATCTTTCCCAGCATCAGGGTCTTTTCCAGTGTGTCAGCTCTTTGAATCATGTGGCCAAAATATTGGAACTTCAGAATCAATCTTTCCCATGAATATTCAGGATTGATTTCCTTTAGCATTGACCAGTTTGATCTTGCAGTCCAAGGACTCTTAAGAGTCTTCTCCAGTACCACAACTTGGAAGCATCAGTTCTTTAGCACTCGGCCACCTTTATGGTCCAACTCTCACATCCATACATGACTACTGGAAAAGCCATAGCTTTGATTATACAGACCTTTGTCTGCAAAGTGATGTCACTGCTTTTTAAGAACCAACGTTTTGGCTGTTGGCTTCTGGCAAGATTCCACTTTGTTCTTCTCCCCAATCCCTCCCCACCCTACTGAGCAACCCTAAGGCTCAGAAACATTTGACAGGGGAATATCTCAACTCACTCCCACCAGGAGGTAATTATTGGATAATAAGCTTGGCATTGTATACATAAAGCACTTTGACGTGCCTCTACTGCCTGGCAATCTAAAGAGTTAATCAAGGTCTAATGCGAAAAAAAAGAGAGATTTGTACTAGGTTTGGCAGGCTCTAGGCCGCTGACTTTTTCATTGAATTGTGTCACTTGAGTTCACTGAAACTTGAGCTTCTTATCCAGAAACAACTAATGATATCTATCTTGACTATTTCAGGAGTCACTGGGAAGATTAAATTTAGGAGACAGCTTGGCATTACCATAAAAATCTCTGATTCAAGATCCAGACTGGCTGGGTTCAAATTCCACCTCTGCTATCTACAAGCTCTGTGACTGCAGGCAAGTAATTTACCCTGCCCATACCACAAGTTCCTTATCTGAAACAGGGAAAAAGGAAAGATTCTGTGCTAGAAGGTTGTTGTGATGATTAAATTGGTTAATATACACAAAGCATTCAACAAGGTGTGTGACTTATAGTTAGTGCTTATGTCACTGGTAGTTACTATTATGTGAAAGCACTTAAAAAGTCAAAACTGAGGGGAGCAGGGTCCTGTGGGACTCCAGGGCATGGAGGCCTTTTTGTCCCCCATTCCTTGTAGGCAAGACTCCTGCCTCCGTGACCTCCTCTGAGTTCCAAAGGCTAATCAAAAGAGAGGCAGCCACATAACCACCAGAGGAAGAGGTTCATCAAGTTTAGGAGACTAAGGCCCTGCACACACCCTAATCTTGTCAGCAACTCCATCCTTTAGAAATTGCAAAAGAGAGAATACAAGACTGTTAACTGCCTTGATCCTTATCACATGCCCCTGCCTAAACATAACCTCTTCCTCTTCACCAGGGAAGGGGCACCGTTCTTGATGTGCTAGACTACTTTGCCTGGCAAAGTAATAAAGTCACTCTTTTTTTCTCCTCTGTAACTCTGTCCCTGTATTCGTGTTTGGCATTGGCACACAGAAAGCCAAGATTTTGTCAACAAAACTGTCCTCCAAAGACACTGGTGCGCTGTGGAAGGAGCCTTATGCACAAGCTTTCCATACATTTCCAAACAAGAACCGAGAAGGGTGCCTTTAGCACACTTCAAATATGCCCTGCCGAAGACACCAAGTCAAGATCCCCATTCTGCTTACTGTCACCCTGAGCAGCAGAAAGGATGACCACTTCCTGAGGATGGTAAGGATGACTGGAGTCATGTGTTATGACTGAACAGCATTTTCCAGCAAAAATGGAGCTCTGGGGTATTCCCTGGCAGTCTAGTGGTTAAGACTTCACCTTCCAATGCTGAGGGTACAGGTTCGCTCCCTGGTTGGGAAGCTAAGATCCCACGTGCTTTGGGGCTAAAAAAACAAAACATGAAACAGAAGCAGTTCTCCAGGGGATCTTCCCAACTCAGGGATCTAACTTGTGTCTCTTGCATCTCCTGTATTGCAGGCAGATTCTTTACTTGCCAAGTCACTGGAGAAGCCTGTGCAATGATGCTACATAGTATTAACAATTCAGAAGTGATATACATTTGTTTAGATCAGACTGTCACACACACACACACACACACACACACACAACCTCATTTCCACTCTATGGGCCTTGTTGCCATGGTAAATACAGTTGTAGCAAAAATACATTTTTACACTTTGGTGAAAATTGGGTGGTATGGGGATTGTAGCCAGCCAGGCTTCTGTCCATGGAATTCTCCAGGTAAGAATACTGGAGTAAGCAGCTGTTCCCTTCTCTAGGGAATCTTCCCCACCCACGGATTGAACCTGGGTCTCCTTCTTTGCAGGTATACTTTCCTGTCTGAACCACCAGGGAGGCCCTCATACATGCTAGCAGCAGACCAGCAGAGGGGTTCTATCTCAATAGGGAGATTTGTCCAGAAGAGGAGGAGGCAAATGGGGATCTGGGGAGAATAAACACAGTAGGATATAAGCTTGCCATGCCTCCCCTCTCCCACCTTCTCAAAATCCTCCCTGCACCTCAGGCTTCTTTTTTTCCATCCCTTCAATTCAGGCAGTTCACCTCCCACCTACTCCAATCTGCTTTGCTAGCACCGCTCATGAAATTGTTCTCTCTGGAACAAAAGAATTTTCTCCCTTTACTTATGAATAACATTAGTATGACAGAACATAAGCACTATCCGTTTTGTCATTTCAATCAAATCCCTAATTTGTATTCATTATAAAATGACTGGGAAAAAAATAGATAAGAAAATAAAAATTATTAAAGTTTTAAATCACCCGAATCCCACAACCCAGAGATAGTGACTATTAACATGTTGGTGTAATCCTTCCAGACCTTCAGCAAACCAGCACAGATATGCATACATATCCTTAGAAACAGTATCAGAATAGGACTATTTTAAGACCTCTTTGCTTTTAACTCAAAATATCATGCACAACTTTCCATCTTAGTACATAAAAGCATGTAATGATCTTTATGAATTTCACATCAACTATTGAATTAATTCTCTATTACTGAACATTTAGGTGGTTTCTGAATCTTTGATATTACAGGCAACACACATGAGCATTCTTGAACATACATCATCAGGATATTTCTTTAATCATTTCTTTAGGATACATGCTACAAGTATCTGATTATCTCATTTAATGTTGAGAGTCCCTTGATTTCTTTTAAGTGTACAGCATAATGATTTATTTATTTTTAACTTTTTATTTTGTACTGGGGTGTTGCCAGTAAATAATGCTGTGATAGTTTCAGATGAACAATGAAAAGACTCAGCCATACGTATGCCTGTATCCATTCTGCCCCCAAACTCCCCTCCCATCCAGGCTGTCACACAACATTGAGCAGAGTTCCACGTGCTATGCAGTAGGTCCTTGTGGTAGAGTCCCTTGATTTGTAAGATAAATTTCTAACGCACTAGCTGAACTCACTCTGAATCTTATCTCCCTCCACCCTGTCACTCCCCAAATACACTACTGACGCCCTCTGCTTTTAACCCTCCCATGCCTTTCCTCCACTTCACCATCTTTTCTCTCTTCTTTCTCCGCATGAAAATGTCAACTTCTTCTGGAAATCGTCCATCATCCTGATCTTTCACTAGTACAATCAATACTATACTATTGAAGACGACCACCCCTTGCAATCATCACCGTTATCATCCTCATCATCACACATACAGCACTTATTTTGTGAAGGGCAATATCCTAAGCATGACACACAGATGTGCCCTTTTATCCTTTCAGCAAACCTCTGAAGCAGTGACTCATGCCCAATTTTACAGATTAAAAGAACAGATTTAGATGGGTAGGTCTGTCAGAATTTCTGAATCTATGAGTACTTATACACAATGTTTAAATAAGTATATGCGAATGTGTGAGGTGCTAACTCAAGGCACAACTGTTTCAATGAATCAATTTAAAAAAAACACTTAAAACTGATGTCATTATCTAGAGAAAATAACTAGGAGATGCGATTAAAGGGAACTATGCAATTTAAGGTAAATCTATTTGGATAAAAAAGTAGAAACGAAGGTAAATTATGAGTATTCTGGATTAAAACTCATGTTCCCCAAACTGGTAAGCACTTTAATTGTCTTTACACATCAATAAGAATTGGGGAAAATCCAACCTATATACGACATTTAGTTTAAGTATCATGCCATTTCATTAGGTACTTAACATCCTATAATAAAAATCAGTGTCATTACTTTATTTTACCCAGTTAGTCAAAAGGAAAATTGGAATCCCTACTCATAAGAAAACAAAACCAAGACAACACTCCATTATAGTTGCTAGGTGTTTACATAAGCACATTACATTTTCAAAGCATTCAACAAGTAATTAGTTGAACTTGGAATTGAATGTGTTTTTATTATCAGAACGTGGAAGTAAACCTTCCACTGAATAACTATTAAACCTTGACCAAAAAAAAAAAAATTATTGTTAGATGTTTAAACTTCAATAAAATTAAGAAAACTTTTTTCCTTTCTAATTAGCTAACAAAGCCTGCATGACTTTCACTAATTCACTTAGTTTCTAACAAAGGTAAAATAATAAACCCTTAATGAAGGAGCTGGCCTCTTAAATTGTGGGGCTCTGTGCCAAGAGGTGTGAAGACAGAGGATAGATACATCCACACCCCGTCCCCAGCACGTCCATTTCCGAGGAGGAAATAGACGTTACATTTACTCCAAGACAAGCACAGTTACACTGGGTACCAGACAAAGCTGTACAGGTTTTTGAAATAAAGAACTGTCATCTATGTGAAGGCCTTCCTTTTCACTTTACAACTTGTATGCCTTTTGAATTTTTCACTATTTTAATGTGCTCTCTCTTAGAAAAATAAAGTTTTTAAGCTATTATGTGGGAGAAATGGTACAGAAAAAGACAAAAATAATAGTTCTGGGCATACCTGAATTTGTGGAGAATTCCTATCTGTTACGCTTGTGTATAATGACAAAGCTGATTCTTGCCCAAAATATGTGTGTTAATCTCTCAATACTTGTAATACTTCTAAAAAGTTTTCCACAAAAGAAATCCTAAAAGCCAAAATAAGTAAAAACTTGTCTGCCCTCTCCCTATTCTGATACCCAGAGAGGCTACTAGAAATACTAATTTCCTTTTAAATCTTGGTAGAGTTTTCTATTAATTTAATTTTTAATTTATTTTAGTTAAATTTCAATTTAGCTGTTCCTTGATAATTTAAATCCATTTGAATAGATAACCATTCAAAATTCAAAAGGAACAAAAATTTCCCCTTCCACCTCAGTCCCCGGTCACCCAGTTTCCCTTCCTGAAGGCAACAACCCGTGTCACCAATCTCCTGTGTATCTTCCCAGAGACCTTCTTAAAGAGGTAGACCTTAAGTCTAACTCTGCCCCCAAGGCTAGAGAAAATTCTATCTTGGTCATGTTAAAAAACAAAAATTTTTAAGATAATATCATGATTTTCATATAAATATGAAATGAACATGTGTTAAAATTTTTATTATAACTTTTTCAGTGATGAACTAGCAAGGTGTTAACACCAGTTTAAGGAGGAGATCAAGAACCACACCTATCTAGGCAGGTAAAGAATCCCAAGGTGAATTTACAAACTTGGATCTGTCCACATGGCAATAATCAGTTGCATCCCACCAGGCATAATTGACTTGCATCTCCATAAACAATAATCCTTTCACTAGCATCAGGTTTCTCCAACTTACAGAAGTGTAAAACAGCTCAAAATCTTCCCTGGTGGCAGTAAAGAATCTGCCTGCAGTGCAGGAGACTTGAGTTCAATCCCAGGGTCAGGAGGATCCCCTGGAGAAAGGAATGGCAACCCATTCCAGTAATCTTGCCTAGAGAATTCCATGGACAAAGGAGTCTATTGGGCTATAGTCTATGGGGTTGCAAATAGTTGGGCATGACTGAGCAACTAAGCACACAGCATGAAAAACAGCTCAAAGTCAGTGAAAGGCAGATAACCAGGAAGGGTGTATTTACACAGAATATGGAGTCATCTTTGTCCATTTTGGTCTTTCACCATTTTTTCCTGACAGTCTTTTTGGTAGAATCCCTACTTCCTCCTCTGTACTCTCCAGGAAGGTGCAGAGATCTATCTCACAACAGAAAATTCAAGGCAACTCTCCCAGCCTTGGGTCTACACTGGTCACTGCTGATGTATTCCATGTCCTTGTCATAGTTCTTGAGGAAAAGTGTTCTGCTTTCCCTCATAGAACTATGCTTCCTGGATGCTTCATTCTGGGTTCTCTAGAAGCAGACCCAGAGATAAGGACTTGAGGGGAGGCAGTTTATTTAGGAGATGCAGGCGCCACTAGGACAGAAGGGTGAAAAGACTGAAAGAAGGAAGGGAAGGCAGCAATTAAATGATTGGCCAAGTGGAGCTTAATCCCATAGAAAAAATCATGAGAAAAATTGCAAAATACCCTTCTCAGAGTTATCCTAACTAAGGGGTGAGGGAGCTGGGGTGTTGACACTCCAGCTCACTAGAGTCTTTGGAAGAGGGCTGCTCCCAGAGTATTGATTCCTTGGCATTTGGCTGACTCTGGTGAAGAGCAGAGCAGACCTCCATGAGGAGGATACCCACCTATGCTACAGAGATGCACATACTGGCAGACAGAAGCCCACAGGAACCCAGGGAAGCAATGGGTCTGGAGATGTGGGCAGAGTACCAAGAGCCTCCACTTCACATATTGGGTTTGGATGTGGGAGCCTTGGCTGGGCCTGGAAGCTCTGAAACCTAAACTCTGTGCCCCTCAGGTCTTCCCTCTTCTGGGGTCCTGCCCCCTCCTGTCCGAAATACTAGGAAGGTGCAGGGCAAGGATCCTCAGTACTTGCAAAACCACCCTGTCCTTTTCTAGTCCTGGGTCCACATCTCTTCTCTTAGAGATTTGGCTTCCCTGCTCTCAAGGGCTTTTTACCTTTCTCTCTAATTCTTGAGGAGACCACCCAGGACAAATCTTGAATCTTTGAAGCACATTTTCCTGGAAGTGAAGAAAGCTGGAGTCTCAGTTCCAAAACAGAGAGAGAGGAGAAGCACAAATTCTTTTCAAACTTTATCCTGCCACCGAGGCACTCTGCTCCAAGCTGTTGCACAGAGAAGGAGTGGCAATGCAGCATCCTCTCTTAATCTACAGTGTTTCGATGGCTTTACCCCTCTTGCTTCCAGGATGCTCCAATCAGTAACAGAACAAGAATTAAAAAAAAAAAAAAAAAAAGAATTCAGTAAGCTGAAGACTGCTTTGGTCTCAGCAGCCAGTCAATGACAACCCCTCACCACCCCCAGTGTTCAGAGGGTATTTCTCAGCTTGTCTCTTCCTCCCCACCCTAAACCAGAGCTTTAGGGCATATTTCTCCTTAACCAAGGACTGCAAAGTGAAGTGAAGTGAAGTGAAGTGAAGTGAAGTCACTCAGTCGTGTCCGACTCTTTGTGACCCCATGGACTGTAGCTTACTGGGCTCCTCCCTCCATGGGATTCTCCAGGCAAGAGTACTGGAGTGGGTTGTCATTTCCTTCTCCAGGGGATCTTCCCGGCCCAGGGATCGAACCTGGGTCTCCTGCATTCCAGGCAGACACTTTCACCTCTGAGCCACCAGGGAAGCCAAGGACTGCAAAGTGGTAGCTATAATTCCTCCCTTCTCTACACATTTCATTTTCTTATTATTTTAAAGCTATTTTATTCTTCTGTAGTCAACGGTGAGAAAAGAAAGTAACTACATTTGTGAAAACCTAAAAAGGTAGGCTGCAGTCCATGGGGTCGCTAAGAGTCGGACACGACTGAATGACTTCACTTTCACTTTTCACTTTCATGCATCGGAGAAGGAAATGGCAACCCTACTCCAGTGTTCTTGCCTGGAGAATCCCAGGGATGGGGGAGCCTGGTGGGCTGCTATCTATGGGGTCGCACAGAGTCTGACACGACTGAAGTGACTTAACAGCAGCAGCAGCAGCAGAAAGCATCAGCAGCTTCATACACATAACCTCTTAAAAATGACCACAAGTCTGCCTTGTGGGAAGCATTACAAGGCGAGAACACTGAAGTCCAGAGAAGTTAAGAAATTTCCCTAAGGTCACAGAGCTACAATGGGAACTAGAGTTCAAATCTACTCCATCTGACATTTTCCACTCTACCATGATTGGTGTTTTCTTTATTAAATCCTGACTGGCTTTCATGTCTTCCAAGGCTAAAAGACAACGCAAGGATGAGAATACTAGAATTTTCTCTCTCTCTTTTTTTTTTCTCAAATCCTAGAAGAGAATGTTTGAGTTCTTTCTATTATAATGATCACAAATAGAAAATAGAGTTGAAGAAAATTCATTACATCAATTAGTGGACGTCAAAGTCAGTTCTCCATGCTCCAGGAAACAACATTCTGCCAAACAATTCACATTTTAATTTGGCAGACTGGAGGAGAGTCTCCAGTGCCCTTCATCAGATAACACAAAAAGACGGTTCCTTCTACACAAAACTTTGTCTTTTTTTTTTTTTTTCCTTTGTGCTCATGGGAGGGAGTAACTGCACTAGAAAGAGCAGAGACTCTGCTGACAGACTGACCAGATAAGTCAAAGTGAGACCCTGAGCTGGCATTCTTTCAGCCAAGACATGCTTCCTGTGCTGGTCTGTGCTCAGTCGTGTCTGACTCTCTGCAACCCCATGGACCGTAGCCCGCCAGGCTCCTCTGTCCGCGGGATTCTCCAGGCAAGAATTCTGGAGTGGGTAGCCATGTCCTCCTCCAGGGGTCTTTCCAATTCAGGGTACAAGCCTGTCTCCAGCTTTGTAGGCATCTGAGCCACCAGGGAAGCCCAAGGATGCTTCCTGGCACCTGCTAAGCATCAGGCTGTTTGGGGCAACTGGTTCTGACTCATGAAAGTATGAGGTAATAAGCGTGTGCTGGCTTCAGCAAGTTCGTAGCAATGTATTACCTAGCAAAAGCAAGCCAACAAGAAGCATAAGAGCAGGCTACCCTGAGGAAGCCCAGGCTGGAGACTAAATTGTGAGGCTAACAGGGGAGACTCCTCCACGGAGGAATCGTGTGGAAGCAGGAGACTGAGGGCTAAACAGGATCAGCCAGGAATGTCGGGGGAGGGAATTCCCTTGGCCTCAGCCAAGTCCCTGTTACCCCAGATGAAAAATGAGAATTTTCTCTAGACACCCAGCAACCCCCACCTGCCTTGACATTGTTCTGAGGACTAAGTGACACAGTGTGTGGTGTGCTTTTTTCTTCTTTAAATTGAGGTATGGTTGCTTTCCATGCTGTAGAACAAAGTGAAGCAGCCATGTGTGCACATGTATTCCCGCCCTCTTGGACCTCCCTCCTACCCTCCCCATCCCATGCATCTAGGTGACCCCGGAGCACTGAGCTGGGCTCGCTGTGCTGGAGAGCAGGCTCCCGCCAGCTATCTATTTCACACGGAGCAGGCACACACATCAGTTCCAGTCTCTCAGTCCATCCCACCTCCCTCCCTGCACCCCCATGCCCACACGTCCACTCTCCACATCTGCATCTCTCCTGCTTCCCTGCAAGTAGATACATCTGTACCATTTTTCTAGAGTCCATATATATATGCATTAAAATATGATAATTGTTTTTCTGACTTACTTCACTCTGCACGACAGTCTCTCGGTCATTCACATTGCTGCACATGGCACACTTTCGTTCCTTTTCATGGTTGAGTAATAGCCCATTGTAGTTCACNTGAGCCCATCTTTGCATGAAATGTTCCCTTGGTATCTCTAATTTTCTTGAAGAGATCTCTAGTCTTTCCCATTCTGTTCTTTTCCTCTATTTCTTTGCATTGATCGCTGAAGAAGGCTTTCTTATCTCTTCTTGCTATTCTCTGGAACTCTGCATTCAGATGCTTATATCTTTCCTTTTCTCCTCTGCTTTTCGCCTCTCTTCTTTTCACAGCTATTTGTAAGGCCTCCCCAGACAGCCATTTTTCTTTTTGCATTTCTTTTCCATGGGGATGCTCTTGATCTCTGTCTCCTGTACAATGTCACGAACCTCATTCCATAGTTCATCAGGCACTCATCTATCAGATCTAGGCCCTTAAATCTATTTCTCACTTCCACTGTATAATCATAAGGGATTTGATTTAGATCATACCTGAATGGTCTAGTGGTTTTCCCTACTTTCTTCAATTTGAGTCTGAATTTGGTAATAAGGAGTTCATGATCTGAGCCACAGTCAGCTCCTGGTTTTGTTTTTGTTGACTGTATAGAGCTTCTCCATCTTTGGCTGCAAAGAATATAATCAATCTGATTTCAGTGTTGACCATCTGGTGATGTCCATGTGCAGAGTCTTCTCTTGTGTTGTTGGAAGAGGGTGTTTGCTATGACCAGTACATTTTCTTGGCAAAACTCTATTAGTCTTTGCCCTGCTTCATTCCCCATTCCAAGGCCAAATTTGCCTGTTACTCCAGGTGTTTCTTGACTTCCTACTTTTGCATTCCAGTCCCCTATAATGAAAAGGACATCTTTTTTGAGTGTTAGTTCTAAAAGGTCTTGTAGGTCTTCACAGAACTGTTCAACTTCAGCTTCTTCAGCATTTCTGGTTGGGGCATAGACTTGGATTACTGTGATATTGAATGGTTTGCCTTGGAGATGAACAGAGATCATTCTGTCGTTTTTGAGATTGCATCCAAGCACTGCATTTCGGACTCTTTTGTTGACCATGACCATGGCTACTCCATTTCTTCTGAGGGATTCCTGCCCACAGTACTAGATATAATGGTCATCTGAGTTAAAGTCTCCCATTCCAGTCCGTTTTAGTTCGCTGATTCCTAGAATGTCGACGTTCACTCTTGCCATCTCTTGTTTGACCACTTCCAATTTGCCTCGATTCATGGACCTGACATTCCAGCTTCCTATGCAACAATGCTCTTTACAGCATCGGACTTTGCTTCTATTACCCAGTCACATCCACAGCTGAGTATTGTTTTTGCTTTGGCTCTATCCCTTCATTCTTTCTGGAGTTATTTCTCCACTGATCTCCAGTAGCATATTGGGCACTTACTGACCTGGGGGGTTCCTCTTTCAGTATCCTGTCATTTTGCCTTTTCATACTGTTCATGGGTTCTCAAGGCAAGAATACTGAAGTGGTTTGCATTCCCTTCTCCAGTGGACCACATTCTGTCAGACCACTTCTGACAGCACATATGTCAGTGCTACTCTGTCAATTTGCCCCACCCTCTCCTTTCCCGGCTCTGTTCATAAGCCTGTTCTCTATGTCTGGGTCTCTATTTGAGCAGGAACATTTACTGGAATGAGTGGAAGGAGCTACAGAAAATGCAACTCTGAGCTCAGTCCTGGATCCTCCCTCTTTTTAATATTAAATTCAAGCTTCAAACCTCATCAATTTAAATCTCATTAATGGCAGTGATAGTGGCTAACATTAGTTCTGTGCCTTTCAGGCATTTTATGTGGGTTATCTTCTTTAAACCTAATAGCAATATTATGATGTGTGTGTGTATGTTGTTCACTGAGTCGTGTCCAACTCTTTGTGACCCCATGGACTGAACCCCTCAGACCCCTCTGAGATGTTATTATTTGCTGCATTTTATAGGCATGGAAACTGAGGCTAAGAGAGGCTTAATACCTTGTGCAAGGGCTTAGGTATGGTAAGTGGTGGTGGTGGAGGGCTGGGATTTGAATCCCAGGCCTCCTGCTTATTGCTTTGTCCAGTTCAGTTCAGTTCAGTTCAGTTGCTCGTTCGTGTCTGACACTTTGTGACCCCCTGGACTGCAGCATGCCAGGCTTCCCTGTCCATCACAACTCAAACTCATGTCCATTGAGTCAGTGATGCCATCCAATCATCTCATACTCTATCATTCCCTTCTCCTCCCACTTTCAATCTTTCCCAGCTTCGGGCTCTTTTCCAATGAGTCAGTTCTTTCATTAGGTGGCCAAAGTATTGGAGTTTCAGCTTCAGCATCAGTCCTTCCAAAGAATATTCAGGACTGATTTCCTTTAGGATGGACTGGTTAGATCTTCTTGCAGTCCAAGGGACTCTCAAGAGTCTTCTCCAACACTACAGTTCAAAAGCATCAATTCTTTGGTGCCCAGCTTTCTTTATAGTCCAACTCTCACATCCATACATGACTACTGGAAAAACAATAGCTTTGACTAGACAGACCTTTGTTAGCAGAGTAATGTCACTGCTTTTTATATGCTGTCTAGATTGGTCATAACTTTTCTTCCAAGGAGCAAATGTCTTTTAATTTCATGGCTGCAGTCACCATCTGCACTGATTTTGGAGCCCCCCAAAATAAAATCCGTCACTGTTTCCATTGTTTCCCAGACATATGTTGTATGTTTTCTATGTGTCCAGCAATGAAATGTGGACTTCCCTGGTTGCTCAGAATCTGCCTGCAATGCAGGAGACCTGGGTTTGATCCATGGGTCAGCAAGATACCCTGGAGAAGGAAATGGCAACTCATTTCCACCAGGGTGCTTGTCTGGGAGATCCCATGGACAGGAGAGCCTGGCGGGCTACAGTCCATGGGATCACAAAGAGTCAGACACGACTGGGTGACTAAACTACCACCAGCATCAACATTGAAATGCAAAGGAAGTCCTTGCTTTGGAGCAACTCAGGGTCTAATGGGGAGGACTTCTTGGAAGCATATCACTGGGCATAGCAAGTAAAGGATGTAGCAGGTAGAGATGCACTCCCAGGAGGGTGGCTGAACATCAGTGGCTGTTGGTGTACAGTGAAGGCTCAGGGTGGCTTCATGGAGGCAGTGGGATGTTTGAGTTAAGTCTGAAAGCATGGACAAGAGATGACAGGTAGCCAAGGGGAAAGGGATAACCCAGGAGAGAAACAGCATGTGCAAAGGCACAGAGAGAAGAGAGTCATTGCTGCCTCTGAGCATCTTGAGCTGTTTGGTGGCGGGAATATGACCTGCCCAACTCCAGCAGGAGCTTCTTTTTTTTTTTTTTTTTTTGGTTTTATTTTTTTTATTTTTATTTTTTGAAGTTTTATTTATTTATTTATTTAGTTTGTTTTGCTTCACAATACTGCATTCGTTTTGCTACACATCGACATGAATCAGCCACGAGTGTACGTGAACTCCCAATCCTGACCCCCACCTCCCCCCTCCCGCCCCACACCCTCTCTCTGGATTATCCCCGTGCATCAGTCCCAAGCATCCTGCATCCTGCATCAAACCTGGACTGGTGATTCGTTTCACTTATGATATCACACATGTTA
>SJXQ01002607.1:121899-168200 GCA_006408695.1 Aepyceros melampus | reverse complement strand
GACATGAATCAGCCACGAGTGTACGTGATCTCCCAATCCCGACCCCCCCCTCCCCCCTCCCGCCCCACACCCTCTCTCTGGACTATCCCCGTGCATTAGTCCGAAGCATCCCAGCAGGAGCTTCATATGTCTGCAGGAGGCTCAGATAAATGGAGGGATGGGCTTGCATGAAAGACATGAAAGGGATATTTCATGGATCTCAGTGTCTTGCTGAGGCCCATCTCTGCTGCTGCTGCTGCTAAGTCACTTCAGTCGTGCCCAACTCTTAGCGACCCCATGGACTGCAGCCTACCAGGCTCCTCTGTCCATGGGATTTTCCAGGCAAGAGTGCTGGAGTGGGGTGCCATTGCCTTCTCTGAGGCCCATCTCTACTGTCCGTCAAAACCCTTCTCTCTAAATTTGAAAACTTAAAACCCATTTTGCACACCCCCTTTGGTGTCAGTGTCCTAGGACCCCAGTCCTCATGTTAAATGGTTGCAAACTGCTGAACCCAGCTATCTGCTCCAGGGCATCTGGGGATCTGTCCCTCCTTGTAAGCTTCCTCCCCAGTCTCCGTAGGTAGGAAGCACCCACTACACTTGAAACTTTTCTTCCTGTGTTTTTACTCCCCATAGTGACACTCAACAGTTCTTTTTTTTTTTTTTAATTAAATTTTTTTTGTGTGGCTATTCTGCATAGCATGCAGGATCCTATTTCCCTAACGAGGACTCCAACCCAAACCCCTTGCACTAGAAGGGTGGAGTCTTAACTGCTAGACCACCAGGGATGTCCCTGACACTGGACAATTATAATCTTTAATTCTGCATGCAGGCTGCTGCTGCTGCTGCTGCTGCTAAGTCGCTTCAGTCGTGTCTGACTCTGTGTGACCCCATAGATGGCAGCCCACCAGGCTCCCCTGTCCCTGGGAGTCTCCAGGCAAAGAGATGATGGAATTAGATCACATGTTTGGTGTGTCCAGATAGAATTCTTCAACGTCTCTTATAAAATCTCAAGTAACAGGAGTGAACTAGGAACAATGGGGGCTTCCTTGGTGGTGACAGTGGCAAAGAACTTGCTGCCAATGCAGGAGACATGAGATGCCAGTTTGATCCCTGGTTTGGGAAGTTCCCCTGGAGGAGGGCATGGCAGCCCACTCCAGTATTCCTGCCTGGAGAATCTCATGGACAAAAGAGCCTGGTGGGCTAGAGTCTAGAGGGTTGCAAATAGTCAGACATCACTGAAGCTATGAAGCACGCAGGAGCAATGGGGGTGAACTCTGGCTCCAAATACTATTACCCCAGGAATGCCTGGGGGAAACATGATAAAATCAAACTTAACCCTCACCACACTTATCACCCATCACACGACCCACAGCTAGAATTCATTCTCTCTCCCCATCCTAGCTCCCCTCCATGTTCTTGGATGGGGAGATTTGATACGAAAAGATCAATAGTTTCTAGATTCATTTATACACTTAATACAGTCCCAATAATATGCCAACAAATTTTGTTTCCCCCAGAACTAAACAAGGTATTATGTTTATATAGAAAAATAAATAAGTAAAACACTCAAGAAGTAACTTAAAAAAAAAAGAGCATTAAGAGGAGACCAGTCCTATCAGTTCAGTTCAGTTCAGTCGCGCAGTCGTGTCCGACTCTTTGCGACCCCATGAATTGCAGCACGCCAGGCCTCCCTGTCCATCACCAACTCCCGGAGTTCACTCAGACTCACGTCCATTGAGTCTGTGATGCCATCCAGCCATCTCATCCTCGGTCGTCCCCTTCTCCTCCTGCCCCCAATCCCTCCCAGCATCAGGGTCTTTTCCAATGAGTCAACTCTTCGCATGAGGTGCCCAAAGTACTGGAGCTTCAGTTTTAGCATCATTCCTTCCAAAGAAATCCCAGGGTTGATCTCCTTCAGAATGGACTGGTTGGATCTCCTTGCAGTCCAAGGGACTCTCAAGAGTCTTCTCCAACACCACAGTTCAAAAGCATCAATTCTTCGGCGCTCAGCCTTCTTCACAGTCCAACTCTCACATCCATACATGACCACAGGAAAAACCATAGCCTTGACTAGACGGACCTTAGTCGGCAAAGTAATGTCTCTGCTTTTGAATATACTATCTAGGTTGGTCATAACTTTTCTTCCAAGGAGTAAGCGCCTTTTAATTTCATGGCTGCAGTCACCATCTGCAGTGATTTTGGAGCCCAAAAAAACAAAGTCTGACACTGTTTCTACTGTTTCCCCATCTATTTCCCATGAAGTGATGGGGCCAGATGCCATGATCTTCGTTTTCTGAATGTTGAGCTTCAAGCCAACTTTTCCACTCTCCTCTTTCACTTTCAACAAGAGGCTTTTTAGCTCCTCCTCACTTTCTGCCATAAGGGTGGTGTCATCTGCATATCTGAGATTATTGATATTTCTCCCAGCAATCTTGATTCCAGCTTGTGTTTCTTCCAGTCCAGCATTTCTCATGATGTACTCTGCATATAAGTTAAATAAGCAGGGTGACAATATACAGCCTTGACGTACTCCTTTTCCTATTTGGAACCAGTCTGTTGTTCCATGTCCAGTTCTAACTGTTGCTTCCTGACCTGCATACAGATTTCTCAAGAGGCAGGTCAAGTGGTCTGGTATTCCCATCTCTTTCATAATTTTCCACAGTTTCCATGGGGATGGTCGGGAACGGTGGCGGTGAGGAGATACCCCTCGTCAAAGGTAAGGTGCAGTGGCTCTGCTGGAGCAGTCGTGAAGAGATACCCCACGCTCAAGGTAAGTGAAACCCAAATAAGATGGTGGGTGTTGCGGGAGGGAATCAGAGGGCAGACACACTGAAACCATACTCACAGAAAACTAGTCAATCTAATCGCACTAGGACCACACCCTTGTCTGACTCAATGAAACCAGTCCTATCAGACAATCTGAAACTACTTTCAGCTTCAGTAATTAAATCTGTGTAGCATCAGAAAGGGTAAGTGGACCAATGAACAAACAGTCCCAAGGTAGCCCAGGACACACATAAGACATTAGTAAATGATACAGGTGGCATCTCAAGTCAAGATGAATTTTAAATGAAGGATACTGGGACAACAGACTAGCCATTTTGGGGAAAAGACAGATTTGGCTCTGTACTTCACACCATGCATTGTGGGAAAATCTCCAAGTGGAGCAGATTTAAATGTTAAATGCAGACATAAAAATGCTTTCAGGAAACATGGGATCACCTTAGAGAGGATGACTTTTTCTAACTATGATTCAAAGTCTCAAAGCCAAAGAAAAAAATGGCTATATTTGACTATATAAAAATAAAAAATGTATGCATGCCCCAAACACCAGAAGCAGAGTCAAAAGGCAAAAGACAAACTGAGAGAAAAGTGTTTGCAACACATATCACAAAGAGCTAACCCCTCCAAGATAAATACAATGAGAAATCAGGAAGATCCACAAGCCAATAGAAAATGTGCAAAGGCTCGCATATTGAGTTCACGAAAAAGAAATGCAAATTGTCCCTAATCTTTGAATTGATGGACAACCTGTTCATAGGGAAAGAGGTGAAAATTAAATCTACACTGAGAGATACCATTTCTCATCTCTCAGATTTGACAAAAATCCAAAATCTTACTTTATTTATTACTTTTAATTGGATGACAATTGCTTTAAAATGTGTTCGTTTCTGCTGTTCGATGAAATAAATCAGCTGTATGTATACATATATCCCCTCCCTCTTGGACCTCCCTCCCTGCCCCCATGCCGCCCATCTAGGTCATCACAGAGCACCAAGCTGAGCTCCCCGCTCTGTACAGCAGCCTCCCCTTAGCTGTTTAGTTTATACATGGAGGTGTATATATGTTAATGCTACTCTCCCTATCCATCCGCCCTCATCTTCCCCTGTTGTGTCCACAGGACTGTGGACACGTCTGCATCTCTATTTCTGCCTTGCAAATAGGTTCATCAGTACCAAAAAATCCAAAATCTTGACAAAACACAGTGTTGGCAAAGTTGTGGGGGACGTGTTTGATCACTACCATTGCCAGCAGAGTATAACCTGAAATATTTCTGTGCAAGGAACACTGGGAATGTCTACCAACATCACAGTGATCCCATTCCTGGAAATCTCTCCTACAGATACACCTGCACAAGTATGGAATCACCTATGTACAAAATCACTCACTGTAGCATTTGTCTATGAGAGTAGTCATTTGCACAAGGGACTGGATGAATAAAATATGGTACATCCACCTAGTGGAAAGCTGTGCAGTGGTTAAAAAGAAGGAGAAAAATCTCCACATATGGACATGTAGAGATCTCCAGGCTATGTTCTATTAACTGACCGAAACTAGGTACTGACCATGTAAATAGTATTATGTCTGTGTGAAAGAATGGGAGGAAAGAATAAAAAATATATATTCATTTGTGCTTTTTCTTTGCATAAAAAACATTGGAAAGATAAATAAGAAAGGTATCAAACGGTTCTCTGTGGTGGAAAATAGGGGGAGGTACAGAGCCAGGTTTTTCTTTATTTAGCTTGGGTGTTGATGAATAAGGGCTTCCCTGGTAGCTCAGCTGGTAATGAGTCCACCTGCAATGTGGGAGACCTGGATTTGATCCCTGGGTCAGGAAGATCCCCTGGAAGAGGAAATGGCAACTCACTCCAGTCTGGGAAATCCCATGGACAGAGGAGCCTGCTGGGCTACAGTCCATGGGGTCGCAAAGAGTCAGACACGAACTAGCAACTGAGCACAGACACCCACGCATGCACAATTATGCATACCTGGGATATACATTTTCAAAATACACCCCACTCTGCCCAGTGCTCCTTGGAATTCTCGGACCTCCAGTGGATTTTCTGATCCACCCATCCAGAGAGGTCCCTTCTGTACCCACTAAACCTTATTCAAGATAAATTGACAGAAATGCTTTAAAAAAATCCCTCCGGTCCTTTCTCTCCCTCCAGGAAGCACTGCCTCCACTTTTGGAGAGGAGACTATGCGGGGGACCCTCGTCCTGCGAGTGACCCTGGGGAGATTTCTCGGCTCCAGGCCAACTCCCCTTCCTCTCTCCTTCTGGGCTCTTCTCCCTGCCGCATGGGCTGTGTGTCGCATATGTGGGTCATCTCGGCTGCCTCACCTCCTTGCTGACTCCAGATCTAAGCACATAGGCCTTTTTCTTTATGGAGGCTGATTGCTCATCTTCATGGGGGAGCAGAAAGGAGGGGCCTCAATAATGACCATGCAGGAGCTAGGAAGTTTGAGGAAATGGGACCACGGTCTTGGTCTGCAGGTGACAGTTTTGAGGCTCTGAGATGCTCTCTGGAAGTTGGAGAGGTGTGTGTGGAGAACCTGTACCCAGTGTGGGCCCCGCAAGTCCCCCGGCCTGCTGACGATACTGCTGGGAGGGCTCAGGAGGGCTCTGGCTGAGTAGCCTTTCTGCTTGGCTCTCTAAGGTCCCACAGCCAAAATGGCAAGATGTCGAGAGCTGGACTCTGATCCACGCTGGCCAGTTGTCCACAAGGATAGTCACGGTCCTCTGAAGCCTGGCCCTTTATCCCAACTTCTCTGGCCACTGTTTTCCAGCTTGGATTTTTGGCATCAGAAGGAAAAAATCTGTTTCCTCCCTGTTTCTCCCTGGAGTCCCCAAAGACTAATGAAAGTGTGTCTTGGAAAAATGTGAGGTTTTTGATACGCTGCTGACAGCAAGGAATTGTGCGCCAGAGATTAGATTGGGCTCGTGGTAGGTACCAGGTGGGAGGTGTTGGCAGGAGCAGTGGTCCCCCCTCCGCAACACCCCATTCTGCCTGGATCTGCCTGTGACTCTCACACCCGGTTGGCTGCACAACTTTTCTATGTAGGAGGGAAAATGACTGTGAGAAGGGGGACCTTCTCTGTGAGCCTCAGTTTCCACCCCAATGAAATGAGGTGGGGTGAGGGGGGCTGCCCCAGGTCATCCCCAGAGCACTTCCCAGCTGGGACTCAAATTCCTACCTGGCACCTGTCCTGTGCTGGTACCTCTTTGCAGGGGATTTGGGGTGAAGGGAAGCCCCTTTTGAGAAGCAGCATTTCTTGGCCCCTTGCCCTGGAGGAGACAGCAGCCTTTGTAGGACTTGGTGGTACCAGGAGGTTTAGTTCATATCCCCAGTACAAAGGTGGGCACCAGGTAGGCTAAGAGGAAGCTCCATTGTTCCCAGGTGGACAGAGGAACATGTGCAGGGAAACCTACCCCCTACCACAGCCGTGGGTCCCTTCTCACTGAGACTGTGTACTCTCAGGTCAGATGGAGAATAAACAATCCCATCTGGAAACAGACTTCTCTCCTCCCCTATTTTTCTTTAAATTAGGGCAGGAGTTCAGGCCCCACTTCCTGACATCCCTTCACTCTCTCTTGGCCTGTTCTCCCAGACATGGAGCCAAAGCCCTAGAAGAGGGATCCAGGCTGATGAGCCCAGCAGCGGCTCTCCAGGGGCCCCACAGTGGAGAGGGTTCACCATGTCCATATCTTTTCCTTTCCCTTCCTTCAGCTTCCCCAACTCCTGGGGAGTGGGGAGGGAGGTCTGGAGAGCCTCCACAGAGATGGGAGCTGTTGGAAAGTTCTGCTATTTTCTGTGGCTTACAGGGTTCTGAGAACGCAAATGGCCTGGCACGCATGAGAGCTGTTTGGAGGGAATGGCTCAGGCAGCCAAAGAAGGATGCTTTTGGATCGTTCCTACTTTCCTTGGAGTCCTTCTCCCAAGCTCTTAGGGTCTTCTTTCTCTCTTCGACCCTTTCTTGACCTCTCAAACCTGTTAACACAAGCTCCGATTTCCTGAGTACTGCCCCACCCCTCATCCCCAAAGCCCTCCTCTCAAATGTCATGGGCTCATTTGTTCTCTCCAAGTATGTTGATTGAGTGCCTCTGTGTGCCAGGGGACATGACTGGGAAAGTGCAGGTGGCCTTACTTTTGAGGAGCTGATGGTCAAGTGGAGAAAAAGATTATTACCATAAAAAAAGAACAAAATAATGCCATTCACAGCAACATGAGTGAACCTGGAGAATATCCTAAGTGAACTAAGTCAGACAGAGAAAGACAAATATCGTATCATATCACTTACATGTGGGATCTAAAAGAATGATACAAATGAACTCATGTACAAAACAGAAATAGAACCACAGACATAGAAAGCAAACTTATGGTTACCAACGGGGAAAGTGGGGAAGGGATAAATTAGGAGTTTGGGATTAACAGACACACACTACTGCATATAAAATAGATAACCAGCAGGGAACTACTGTGTAGCACAGGAACTATCCTGTAATAACTGTAATATCCTGTAATAACTTATAGTGGAAAAAATCTGAAAAAGCATTCATACATTCTATTTCTCTCTATCATCTATTTATATGAATCACTTTGCTGTACATGAGAAACTAATACAACATTGTAAACAAACTATACTTCAATAAAAAGATCATTAATAAAGTGATGAACGCCACAGGCTCTGTATACAGTCTACGTGTGTGTGTGTGTGTTTGTGTGTGTGTATGTGTGTGTTAGTCACTCAGCCATGTCCAACTCTTTGAGATCCCAGGGACTGCAGTTCACCAGGCTCCTCTGTCCGTGGAATATCCAGGCAAGAATATTGGAGTGGGTAACCATTCTCTTCTCCAGGAAATCTTCCTGACTCAGGAATCGATCCCAGGTCTCCTACATTGCAGGCAAATTCTTTACCATCTGAGCCACCAGGGAAGTCCAATGGCCTACAGCAAAGGTTACACAGTCTCTTCTTTACTACCAAGCTCATCTTCCCATGGTGTCCTGATGTTGAGAAGAGAACAAACCAATGGATTCGTTCTCTCCAAGATTACTTCCACTCTACACAAATGAACTTGTGAACGTAACCAGAGAATTGTGTGTCCTGGAGGGAAGGACTCCTTCTTGTGGCCCCTAACTGCTCCGGTTTCTTTTTCTTCTCCAAATCATCAATCTTCACCTTACTTCTGCAAAACAGATAAAAATCTCACACAGACGATCAACATATGGTGTGTGTGCGTGCATGCTCTTGAATACTATTTTTGGAAGGAGGCCGTCGCTGGGAGTGCAGAAGCCTGGATTTAGATCGCTATTAATTAGCTTTGTGACCTGGGCTGATTCATCACACATCTCTGGACCTCGCTTTCTTTGTAAGAGAAGACAGTACTATGTGCCCTGTCTACTTCTCGGAAGCGCTGCTGGGAAAGGATTAGAGTGTCTATGTGGGTGTTGTACTGACGTCTGACAAGGTACTCTCTGAATAGTGGAGGTCATGCTTGGACATCCTGATATGCTCTGTAACACACGTCTCCAGCCATCTGGCAGATTGGAACCAAGGATGGGTTGGGCTATTTCTGCCCACATCCTCTCATATCTCCCTCTGTGAGTCTGTTCCTGGCTCCAGGGAGATTTCCTTCCAACTGGAAGTAAAGGGTCCAGCTGGACCATTTACACTGGTCCCTGAGGAGGACACCCTAGGGTCCAGAAGCTGCCCAAGCACTGCCACCACCCCCTGTTTCTGTCTGTAACCAGGGATACAGGAGTGTAAATTTCAGATCCGGTCTCCCCATCAAGACAATTTAGGTGTGCCACTGAACCTGGAAGTATCCGCTGAGGTACCTTCCTGGGATTTGGTGTGAAGCAGCCCCCTGGTGCTTGCTCCTTCTCAGGAAGTCACCCCATGTGAATCTTGCCTCCGAACATCAGGGTCTGTTTCTGGAGAGCTGGAACTCAAGGTGGGGTGGGGGAAACCATCTGGAGATAATGAGCTACTATGTTTTAGCAATGGCTTCTCAGGTGGCTCAGGAATAAGCAACCTACCTGCCAATGCAGAAGATGCAGGAGACACAGGTTCAATCCTGGGTTGGGAAGATCTCCTGGAGAAGGAAATGGTTACCCACTCCAGTATTCCTGCCTGGAGAATCCCATGGACAGAGGAGCCTGGCAGGCCACAGTCCATGGGGTTGCAGAGTTGGACACAACTGAGCGACTGAGTACACACACACATTTTAGCAAATGAAGGAAGAGTGAAGAAGCAGGAGAAGCAGTTGAACAGTTATGAAGCACCTACTGTATGCCAGGCCCTGGGCCAAATAGCTCATATTTTTTACCTGATCCTCAAAAAAGTCCATGTGATTGTTAGACATTTCATTCTATCGTTGAGGAAACTGAAGCTCAGAGGGTTTAGCCAACTCACCCAGCTAATGAAGTTAGCTGGAGATAGTTTGAGCCAGGAACAGACTCACAGAGGGAGATCTGAGAGGATGTGGGCAGAAAGAGCCCCAGCCCCTTCTTGGGTCCAAACTGCTGGATGGCTGGAGGTGGGTATTAGCATATCAGGCTGTCCAAGCATGACCCCCAGTATTCAGAGACTTTGAACTCTGGCCTCACACTCTCTCTGCTTCTTTCTGTTTCCTCCCTGGTATGCTGTGGTTTGGGATGCCTGGGGTTGACTTTGGAGGGCACCCATGAACAAAGCATCTCCTTGGGCTAACCCAGGCCCCATAGTCACATCCTTGAATATGGCACAACCTTGGGAGCCTTTCGTTTCTCCTCTGAAGAGGTGTGTGTGTGTGTTTGTGTGTGTGTGTGTAGTGCGGTTGGGGCTGGGGAGGAGGGTGTCCTTTTACCCTCATAATAGGTTTAATTAGCAGCTGTTTTTCAAGGGATTTGAAGGCCAGAAGCTGTGGAAAGAAGATGATTTCTAATCTTATCTGTCATAACCCACTCAAAACACCAATCACATGACTTTCATCTTCCCATCTTCACTGTTAATGGCCAGGTCTCTCTCTCTCTCTCTCTGTCTCTCTTGACCACAGACTCCCTGATGCATCTCCTGCCAGCTGGAGGGAATGGAGGGGGTCCGCTGGCCCCTTCTTTTCTCCCTCCTTGATCAGGAGAAAGGAGGTATGACTGTTCTCCTGGGGGCATGGGACAGATGATAAGCGGAAAGCTATAGACCTCGAGCCACTGTTGCTTTTTGCTTTCTGGCCTTCTGTTTCTCTGTCTGTAAAATGGGCATGATCACACCTGCCTGGCCTTCTTCATGGAGTTGGTAGAGGAAAGAAGGAGAGAACAGGCCTGGAAGCATGAGCTGGGAGACAGCCCCACAGGCACGGCAGATATGACCTCTGCTCCCATTTCCCTTTGCCACCAGGGACTGGTGGGGGCCTGGGGAGTGGGATCCCTGCTCCTGGGTGGATCCTCCACCCTGCAGGGCACCCCAGCTGCTGTGCTGTCTGGCCCACAGCTTAAGTGGCCCCTGCACGCCCCTCTCTGCCTAGCCTTGTAAATTGCCTGGGCTGAATTCTGCACACACCTCAGTGGAAGGGGAATTATTTGCCAGATATACGGTGTCTGCGAGAGGGCCTCTTATGAGTCAGTGTTCAAATATGTTACCAGCTCAATAAACAGAGGTTTGTTGTAAATTAAGAAAAGGAAGCGAGGTGCCTGCAACAGCCCTTGTTCATCTACTGTTTTCTATTAGCGACGCTTTCCCCTTAAGTAGCACATAATTCCCGGTAGCTGCTGGGCTGGCAGCTTGGAAGGGGGGTTGTAATTACGCTGCAGTTGTTAGCTAGTTAGAGCTACACAATAAGATCCATAGAGAGAGCGGCAGGGACAGCCCTGGGGGGGGGGGGGCAGGGGGGGGGGGGGTGGTGGAGAAGTGGACGGGCTCCGCTTGGCACCTGGAAGCTTCATGTGGTCGGACAGACGTGCGTCTGTCTCCTGCCTCTGGGACTCTGCTCTTGGAATAAATCTCTTAATCTCTTTAAGCCACAGTCTCCTCATCTCTGTAGTAAGGCTGATAACAGCCTCTGTCCTGGAGGTGTTTGGGGATTTAGTGCCAAAATGCATNAGGATCACGGGTTGCCTGATAACCTCCGGGTGAAATTGGTGTTGGGGTGGTGAGGGGCAGTAGAGGCGACGGGAGGAGCAGCCTGGGCACGGCAGAGGGCAGACCTAGAAAACAAGGCTCTGACCCTCGTCAAGGGAAGAGGTGGATGGTGAGTTCACGGCACCCGTGGGAACCCTGCACGAGCTAAGAGGCAGGCTGTTGGTAAGGTGTGGCTGTTGCTGGTAGACAAAGCAGGTTGGCATTGGGGCTGCCAAGACACAAGGCTCAGCTAGGATGATTGAGGCTTGGTGGGAGTGGGAAGGGGCCTAAGGTGAGGAATGCTGTGTGTATGGGGGAAACTTGTGCCTAGAACCCCAGTGAAAATCCAGCCAGGCTGTGCTTGCCTGAAAGGAAACTGGTTGGCTGGTGAGCCTCACCCTAGGAAGCATTCTCTGGCATGTTCCCCTCCCCAACTCTTTCCTGGAAGTGAGAACACACTAGAGTAAATGAGGAGGCTACTGGCAGCTGGAGGCCAGTCTCCACCCTCCACTGTAACCTGCTTGCCACGCGGCTGCAGGCTGGTTGGCAAGTGCTGGAGGCCACCAGGCACCCTGGGACCATGGAACTGGCTGGAAACACATGCCAGCTGAGGGGTTGGGGGTCTTGGCCTGGATGAACAAGAGGAGGGGCTTTAGTTCTACGCTGGCCCTCCAAAGAGGGGAGTGCCTTGTTCAGTTAGTGACACAGACATTTGTTCCACTTCTGATCGTGATCACAGCTCCTTCCTGGAGCAGTTCAGTGATTAAATGCCTGGAGGGTCACTTTTTGGGGCATTGAAGCTTCAAGGGGACCTCAGCATGCTTCCCTTCCCTCCTTCCTCCCCTGCCCCCTCCCCAGCTGTAAAGCACACATAATTGGCTAAGCATTTGTTGCTCCATTGCTCTGAGTACAAAAAAGCCCTTGGTATGGAATGCAAAGAGCCAACTCATTGGAAAAGACCCTGATGCTGGGAAAGATAGAGGGCAGGAGAAGGGGACAACAGAGGATGAGATGGTTGGGTGGCATCATCGACTCAGTGGACATGAGTTTGAGCAAGCTCTGGAAGATGGTGAAGAGCAGGGAAGCCTGCTGCAGTCCATGGGGTCGCAGACTTGGACATGACTGAGTGAATGAACAACAGCAACAATGGTAAGCGTGAAAGACACTCCCGGGTTTATGGGATTGGAAGAGAGCTCACTTCCATTCACTTGAGGGTGAGGGGAGGAGAGTTTGTGGAAAAATTTTGATTCCAGAAGTCTCTTTCCAGTGTCCAGTCTTATTTGTCTGATGTTTGAAAAAATTCTTTTTAAAATAAGATTTAAATTAATTTCTTAAAAAATTATTTATTTATTTATTTATTTTTGGCTGCATTGGGTCTTATTTGTAGTGTAAAATTCCATCTCTCTCTTGTTGAGGTGACCAGGCTTAGTAGTTGTGGCTCCTGGGGAATCTTAGTTCCCTCACCAGGGATTGAACTTGTGTCTCCTGCATTGGGACCCATCAGGAGACAAACAGACACATGAGTCTAGGTTCACTGAGAAGATGCCACAATGGAGTTAGGTCTACTGGGGAAGCAGCAAGGAAGGGCAAGGAGTACCTGCATACTGGGATGCAGAACTGACCCCTGCAGAGGGAGATGAGGAAGGAAGGAGGTTTTGGGGAAGAAGAGCTGAGGACTAAGCACAGTTTCAGGGGTGGTTTGGCCTTGCTAGTGGGGAGTCCTTGAACCCAGTTCGGCTGCAGAGGAGTCCTGCCTTTTGGTGAGTTAGGGTTGCCTTAGTACCTGCTGTACTTGGCTGCTAGCTTGGAGCAGCTCTGAGAAGTGTGGCCTCAATACCGATGTGGTGGTGGATTCCATGGGGCGGAGCTGAGACTGAGTCAGTTACAATTCTGGCAGCAGAGCTCTGAACAGCAGATTTTGTGGCCACAACAGACATTCTTATTCTCATGGAGCAAGGGAAGACAGACAGTATTCAATACACATGGTAAACAAACAAATAAAATGGTTTTTTAGAAGCTTGTAAGTACTATGCTTGTAAGTTGGTGATGGACAGGGAGGCCTGGCGTGCTGCGGTTCATGGGGTCGCAAAGAGTTGGACATGACTGAGCGGCTGAACTGAACTGAACTGAAGTACTATGCAAAAAATGGGTTGATGTGAAGGAGATTGCAGACTTCCCAGATGGTGTTAGTGGTAAAGAACCCACTTGCCAATGCAGGAGACATAATAGACACGGGTTTGATCCTTTGGTCAGGAAGAGCCGTTAGAGGAGGGCATGGCACCCACTCCAGTATTCTTGCCTGAATCCCACGGACAGAGGAGCCTGGCGGGCTTCAGTTCATAGGGTCCCACAGTGAGGAAACAACTGAAGTGACAGCCTGCATGCACAAAGGAGATTGGAAGTACCAGGGTGGGGAGGGTTACAATTTAAATAAGATGGGCAGAACAGGTCTCCTTGAGAAGACGTTACCCAGGCCAAACCCTGAAGGAAGTGAGGGAGTTAGCCATGTGGATAGGTGGAGAAGGGTGTTTTATAAGCAGGGAACAGTCAGTGCAAAGGCCCTGGGGTAGGAGCACTCCTGGTGTATATGAAGAACAGCAAGATAACTGGTATATCTGGACAGAAGAGAGCCAGAGAGAGATTGGTAGAAGAGAGTGCCTGAGAGGGGTGGGCCTGTAGCTTTTAGTTTGAGTGACAGAGAGACTATGGAGTGTTTGAGGAGAGAATCTACATGCGTTACATTTTATTTTACTTTTTAAAAACTCCAACATTGTCCTATTATTTTCCCCTTAGCCTTGGAAGAAAAGTTATGACCAACCTAGACAGCATATTGAAAAGCAGAGACATTACTTTGCCAACAAAGGTCCATCTAGTCAAGGCTATGGTTTTTCCTGTGGTCATGTATGGATGTGAGAGTTGGACTGTGAAGAAGGCTGAGTGCTGAAGAATTGATGCTTTTGAACTGTGGTGTTGGAGAAGACTCTTGAGAGTCCCTTGGACCTCAAGGAGATCCAACCAGTCAGTTCTGAAGGAGATCAGCCCTGGGATTTCTTTGGAAGGAATGATGCTAAAGCTGAAACTCCAGTACTTTGGCCACCTCATGTGAAGAGTTGACTCATTGGAAAAGACTCTGATGCTGGGAGGGATTGGGGGCAGGAGGAGAAGGGGACGACAGAGGATGAGATGGCTGGATGGCATCACGGACTCAATGGACCTGAGTCTGAGTGAACTCCGGGAGATGGTGATGGACAGGGAGGCCTGGTGTGCTGCTATTCATGGGGTCGCAAAGAGTCAGACATGACAGCGACTGAACTGAACTGAACTAGCCTATTTTATTTTATTTTGGTCATGACATATGGCCTGTGGGATCTTGGTTCCCAGACCAGGGATCAAACCTGCACTTCTTTCAGTGAAAATGTGGAGTCTTATCAACTGGACCATTGGGGAAGTCTCAATTCTCTTAAATTTGAAGATGATTAGTCTGGCTCTGTGTTGAGAATAGGGTCTAGAAGCTAAGGTAGAAAACTGCCGAACCGTTGGAAGAGATGGCTTTGGTTCAGATGAGAGATGCTGGTGGCACGGAGCAGGGTGATGTCAGGGTGGAGGTGGTGAGAAAGAAGCGTTTGGATTCTGAATGCATTTTGAAGGTAGGACTAAAAAGATATTCTGATGGGTTGGTGAAGGAAAGAGGGGCTTCAAGGATGACATCAATATTTTTGGCCGGATAACTAGAGAAAATTAGCATCAGAACCATAAAAATAGAGTGTAGAGCTTTCAAACCAGGAGAGGAAATTTTATCTATCCAGTGGGAAGAAGGAAAGAAGGAAGAAAGAGTACAGAAAATGTGAAATAAAATAGCAAACATAATTTTTGATATAACATCAACTTACAATGATATAAGTGGATTAAACTCATAATTCAAAATATAGAGACTCTTGAAGTAGATTAAAAACACAAGATTTAGGAATATGCTTTTCACAAGAAACACAAGAGAATGGAAATAAAGCAGTATAAGAAGATAGAACAAGCAAATAGGAACAAAAGAAAATTTATAAGAAAAAAAAAGAAGAGGAACATTCCAGTAAGAGGAATAAAAGATCATAAAACTATAATCATGAAAAATATGCACACATCTAACAATATACCATGGAATATATACCTGTGTACTTAGACATAAGCACACATATAACAAATAGGGATAGCTACATAGGGAGAAATAGATATCGCAACCATTTCACCTGAATATTTTAAGCATGCTTCTTTTATAACTTGATAGAACAAACAGACAAGATTTATGAAGTATAAAGATTTGAATGACTTGCTTAACATGCTTACATTTCTGTGTATAGTTATATACACGTATATAACTTAAAACCTAACAGAAAATGTATACTCTTTTGATTATGTGTAGAGCATTCATAAAAAGGACCATAAATCAGGGAACAAAGGCAGCCTCAATAAATTCCCAAGGACTGACATCACTCAGATAATGTTCTCTGACTGTAATATAGTGGAACTTGAAATCAGTAAAAAACAACAACAAATCAAAAACACGTGCACCTGGAAACTGAAAGAACGGCAGCAGTAAAAAGTCTTCAGATTATGGAAGGGAGCAATACAGGCAATGCCAAATATTTAGAACTAAATGAATTAAGAAACCACATGGCAAAATTTGTAGGACACAGATAAAGCAGCACTTAGGACAAAACACAGAGTTTAACTCTATTTATTAGAAGACAGAGAAGCAGGAAATAAATGAGCTAAGTTCTTATCTCAAGAGGCTGAAAAAATCATGACAGAGTAAACCTTAAGAAAAAAAGCAAATAATAGATTGAAAGGCAGAAATAAATAAATAGCAAATTACAATAAAAAATCACAGAAGTTTAGGAAAGCTGATTGTAGGTCTCTTTTTTTTTTGCAGCACCACGAGGCATGTGGGATCTTATTTCCCCTACCAGGAGTCAAACTTTCACCCCTTGCAGTGGAAGCATGGAGTCTTAACCGCTGGACTGCCATGAAGTCCCCTGATTGTAGGTCTTTTGAATAGATTAACAAAATAGGCAAAACTCTGACAAGACTGAGAAGAAAATAAAAGAGATGTAATAAAACTGGAAGCGAGAATAAAGTGACAGACACAACAGACTTAAAAAATAATAAAATAGTATTATGAACAAGTATTATAAAACACTCATAAAATTGAACAATTGGATGAATTGGATAGCTTTCTGGGAAAATGAGAAATACCAAAATTGACAAAGAATAAAAAGAAAAGTCGAACAGACCAGTCATGAGTAAAGAAATTAAAATTACAGCTAACGTCTCCCCTCTCCCTCCAAAGCTATGGGCCCATATTGCTTTACAGTTGAGCACCACAAAGTATTTATAGAGTTAAGAACCCCCTTTTGCAGAAGCTGTTCCAGAAAGTAGAAAAAGGAAAAAAAAAAGCTGTCTGATTCATTTAATGAAAGTAGTTTAACTGTTACTCTTAAACTAAGGAAGGGCCAGAGAAAAAAATATAGATATCTATCACCTGTAAAAATAGATGAAAACAATACTAAATAAAACATTAGCTAACAGAATCCAGGAGTGTATTAAAAACAATCACCACAGTCATGTCGGGTTTATGTGAAAAATGCAGAGGTGTTTTAACAGCAGAAGTTCTAGCAATTCACCACCTTAATGGACCAAAGGAGGGAAAAAAATCATATCATTAGCTCAAGAGACACAAGAAACACTTGATAAGTTTAATACCTTTTTTTGTAAGGAAATGCCAATAAAAAGATAAAGTTCAGCACATGTTTATAACAATAATCATCAGTATAATAAATTTCATAAGAAATTAGGAATTGAAGGGACTTCTCTGACTCCTGAAAGTCCCTTGGACAGCAAGAGATCAAACCAGTCAATCCTTAAGGAAATCAATCCTGAATATTCATTTCAAGGACTGATGCTGAAGCTGAAGCCCCAACACTTGGCCGCCTGATCCGAAGAGCCAGCTCATTGGAAAAGACCCTGATGCTGGGAAAGACTGAGGGCAGGAGAAGGGGACAATGGAGGATGAGATGGCTGGACGGCATCACCGACTCAATGGGAATTTGTGCAAACTCTGGGAGATACTGAAAGACAGGGAAGCCTGGTGGGCTACAGTTCATGGGGTTGCAAAGAGTTGGACATCACTGAGCGACTGAATAACAACTCTGACTCTGGAAAGACTGCTTACCCCAAACTTACAGCAACACCTACAGCAATTGAATGGAGAAACCCGATATTCATTGTTTTATTTTTAAAGAAGCTGACGTGTGCACCCAGGTCTGTCTGGCCTCAAATCTCATGCTGTTCCTGCATGTCTAACAAAGGCGAAGGCATGGGCAGGCTTTAAGAATTTTCTCTGGAGCAAAGTCTTTTTGGTTGATTATAACAAAAGCTGCAAAAAGTGGGGACTTGATGATAGATTTGCCAGGAACAAAAGCATTAAGTAGCAAATCTTTTTAGCTCATAACACGTCTTTTCTATAAGCAGGACTCTGATGTCCTGCCAATGGCTCTAAGTGGCACTGTGTGAAGGATTAACGAAAAAGTCACTTTATTTGCACATGAGTGTTTGGTGGTGAGGGGAGAAATGGTGTGGCATCC
Organism: Aepyceros melampus; assembly: GCA_006408695.1. Classification (NCBI taxonomy): domain Eukaryota; kingdom Metazoa; phylum Chordata; class Mammalia; order Artiodactyla; family Bovidae; genus Aepyceros; species Aepyceros melampus. Next base: position 150,709 of record SJXQ01002607.1, on the reverse strand, counting down.
ATAGGTGCCACAAATCTGGAAGCATTTGGTGGACGGCAGAAGAGAAAGGTGTGGAGATGTCTGAGTGGGAGTCTTGATGGGATTTTGTAGAAATTTTTGCTGGTTCTCTTGGGTGCAGCACCCCCTTTCACTTTGGAAGTGCTCTGATCAAGAGCTTTTTTAACCTTTGGGTCTTTGGCTATTTTCATGAAACCCAGGGGCAGAATGTGTGGCTTGGTTCTCAGAGGGCCCAGAACTTGAATGAGGTTTGGGGTGAGGTGGGGCTGTGTGTGTGGGAGGATGGGGGTGGGAAGGGCATGGTGGTGGGGTTGGGGTACCCTGGTGAGTGGTAGGTGTGTCCTGCTCCACTTCCTGTCCCCCTTCCCCTTCATGCCTCATGCTGAGTGTTCTCTTTACTCCCTTTCTCCTTCTTGCAATTTTTTCCTCCAACCCCACCAGATCCATGACCATGTGGGAGTTGTGAAATAGCAATCCTGCGAAAATTAAAAATCCATTAAAAATTCATATCCTTAATTTAAAGGGCCAACAGAGACTAACTGGTGCCTCTTTCACTCAAGTTCAAATTCCTGTAAGAAGGACTCTGCTGGCCTCAGCCAGGGTCAGGTGTCCACTCTGCTATAATCTGTGTGGTCAGCAATGAGACATCGAGAAGGCTCAGGGCGGGGTCACTGGCACAAACCTGGCTCTGGGTGCCCATCCCTGTGGGTGGAAACTTGATCTCAGAAGGAGGAGGAGTCAGTTGGCTGGATTCTCCAGGTTCACTCTGTACCAGTCTTAAAAGACAGAAAGAACAGAGTTTTCTTAAAAGCCAGAGTCTGGCTGAAGAGGGTGTCATGTGGCGACGCATCTGAGGTGGTCTCAGGATAGCTGCCCCTAAGAAGCTCACGGTCTAGAAGCCATGTCCTGTTGTCTTCCTGCTGAGTGTTGATGACACAGAGCTAGTTCTAACTAGGAAGAGGCAACACATGAAAGGAAAGAGTTCATAACAGCTTGACACCCTCCAGGCTGAACCCAGCAATTTTATTTTTACTTGTTCAGGAGGGGGGGAAAGTCATTGCTAATTTCACAATTACTTCATTCCAGAGTACTTGTGAAAAATGACTTCAAGTGTAAAATATTGTCTACTAAAGAATTAACTTAATAGATAATTTGGATTCAATTATTGGCTCAATACTAAATTTGCTGGGAAAAGTGCAGGCAATATTTTATGACTGTCACATGATGCAGCGATGGTGAAATTAGTTATTAATGACTTATGAGAGAGACACTTAAAAAAAAGTCAACTGGCGGAAGAAAATACATCACTTGGGCTTTTATAGGGCAGGCTCAGATGGGGGGCTTCTCTCGCCTCCATTTCTCAAGTGATTCCAATTTTGCTGACTGAACTTCTCGCCTTGGCTTCTGTCCTTCCTCTTCCCCATGTGTGTGATTTGGGGCTTGACTCATACCTGAATTCTTTGGGAACAATTAGGAGCTGAAGGTTGCTGCCATCCATCACGGCAAAGGGGGATGCTGTCTCCATCTGCCCTGAGAGCCGGGATTGACCTCTCACCCCTGCTCCAAGCCATTGATTATCTCAGGCCAGCATGGTGTGAGTACCAGATGGACTTTTAAAACCAGAATGAACTTCAGCAGTTTATCACCATTACTTTCCACCTATCACCTGCTTGGTAGTTGAAGGGGAAATTTTTGTTGAAGTCCCCTGGGTTCTCTTTGGGGGTGAACACGATATACTTTCATTAGCTCTGTTAAAGTTATTGCAGGAGCTGCCTTCTAAATTCACTTTAAATGACATTTGTTCTTTCTTCTTGAAATACTTATTGGGCACCTACTCCATGGCCAGCACTGTTCGGGCCTGTGGGGAGTATGAAAGCTGGCTAAAACTTGCTCCACGCTTAACTAGAGCCTTGAATGTAAAGTGTTAGTTGCCCAGCCATGTCTCTTTGCAATCCCATGGATTGTAACCCGCCAGGTTCCTCTGTACATGAGATTTCCCAGGAAAGAACACTGGAGTGGGTTGTCATTTCCTCTTCCAGGAGATATTCCAAACCCGGAGATCAAACCCGGGTTTCCCGCATTGTGGGGGCAGATTCTTTACCATCTGAACCAATGAGGAAGCCCATTCTTGAATGTAGGGATGGTCTATATAGTAATGTGGGGAAAGCACCTTCCAGAACCAAGGAAAAAGTCAGACTGAGTGCTGATATACGGAACATCTGATGGGGCATGTGGCCCATAGGGTGGGATGTGAGGACAGAGAGGTTCCCCAACAGAGCAGCAGTGTGGGAGGGCCAGACTCTGCACATCATCCCAAGAGCAGGGTACAGGGTAGGCTCACTCATTCCACAAATACTGCATCAGGTCCACCATGTGCCAGGGGAATTCCATGTGGATCCAGGTGCTAGGGGCACAGTGAAGACCAATGCCTTATGCAATTCATGTGTGTGTGTGTTGGGGTGAGAGGAGATGTCAATAATCAATGAATATTTTTAAAAAAATTTGTGGGAGTGTAGTTGATTTACAATGTTGTGATAGTTTTAGGTGTACAGCAAAGTGAATCAGTAATGTGTGTGTGTGTGAGTTATGTGTGTGTGTGTGTGTGTGCTCAGTTGTGTCTGAGGGGTCACACAGAGTCAGACACTACTGAAGTGACTTGGCAGCAGCAGCAGCAGCTTTGTGATACATGGGAATTTTCAGGCAAGAATACTGGAGTGGGTAGCCATTCCTTTCTCCAAGGGATCTTCCCAACCCATGAATTGAACCCCCATTGCAGGCAGATTCTTTACCATCTGAGCCACCAGAATCCACCTGCCAATTCAGGAGGTGGGGCACAGGTTCAATCCCTGGGTCAGGAAGATTCTCTGGAGAAGGAGATGGCAACCCACTCTAGTGTTCTTGCTTGAGAAACCCCATGGACAGAGGAATTTGCCAGGCTAAAGTCTGTAGGGTCGAAGAGTTGGACACGATTTAGCAACTAAACAACAACAATATACACATGTATGGATCCATTCTTTTTCAGATTCTTTTCCCATGTAGGTTATTAAGAATATGAGTAGAGTTTCCTGAGCTATATAGTATGCCCTTGTAAATTACTTATAGTACTGTGTATATATTAATCCTGATCTCTTAATTAATAACTGTGTAATAAGTAAATTATGTAGTATATTAGAAGAGAAGTGCTATAGAAAAAAGACACACAGTGAGGTGAGAGGGATTGGGGGTCCAGCAGGAGTGGGTAGCCAGGTTGGGGCTCCCTGAGATGTGGTAGCTGAGTCAAGATTTCAGGCAGGAAGTGGGAGATTCCATTCTGCAAATCTCTGAGGAGAAGCCTTTGCAAGCCAAGGAACAGCCAGGCCCCAGGCCCTGAGGCAGGCATGGGCTTGGTTCCAGGAGTAGCAGAGAGGCCCTGTGGCTGGAGTAGAGGAACAGTGTGGGTGAGGGGAAGAAGGAAAGAATGGTGGAGACATAACGGGGCTGGATCACATTGTAGGGTCTTGTGGGCCTTGTAGGGACTTGCCTATTTCCCTGAGTAAAATGCAGAGCTATTGAACAGCTTTGAGCAGAGGAGGGATGTGACCTGAGCCATTTTTTAAAGGCATCCTTCTACCTGGTGTTTTGTGACCTACTGTAGGTGGCAAGAATGGAAGCTGGGAGCTCTGTAACGAGGCAAAGGCAGTAATCTGGGTGGAGAGGCCCTTCCTGTAGCCATTTGAAGTGGTGAGAAGTGGTCAGATTCCTGATCTATCTGGAATCACAAAAGTGTGGGTTGGATGCATGATGTGAACAAATGAGAATTTCAGGTTGGTTCCCAAGCTTTCCCCACCCACTGCTATAAAGCATGGGCCTGAAAGATACCCTACCCTGAAAGATACCCAAAGATACCCCATGGCAGGTGCACAGACCATGAGTGCAAAGGTAGATGGATGTGGTGGATGCTCTTGGTGATGCCTGGAGCCCCATAGAAAGCCCATCTCGGACTTTACTTCCAAGGAGAATGAGAACAGTAAAGTCTGACAAACCTAGACAGCGTGTTGGAAAGCAGAGACATCACTTTGCTGACAAAGGTCCATCTAGTCAAGCTATGGGTTTTCCAGTAGTCATGTATGAATGTGAGAGCTGGACCATGAAGATGGCTGAGCGCCAAAGAATTGATGCTTTTGAGTTGAGGTGCTGCAGAAGACTCGTGAATGTCCCTTGGACAGCAAGGAGATCAAACCAGTCAATCCTAAAGGAAATCAATCCTGATATTTGTTGCAAGGACTGATGTTGAAGCTGAAGCTCCAACCCGTAGGCTACGTGATATGAAGAGCTGACTTATTGGAAAAGGCCCTGATGCTGGGAAAGATTGAGGGCATGAGGAGAAGGGGACAACAGAGGATGAGATGGTTGGATGGCATCACTGAGTCAATGGACAAGAGTTTGAGCAAACTCCAGGAGACTGAAAGAAGCCTGGTGTGCTACAGTCCACTTGCAAAGAGTTGGACACGACTCAGAGACTGAACAGCAACAACAACAAAGTCTGACACAGTGAATACTTTCGATTAACCACCATCCAGATCCAGAAAGTGACCACTGTGAGCAGGTACCCAGAAGTCACCTCGTGGATCTTCCCAAAAGTTGCCATGAAGTTGCATTAGAACACCAAGGATTAGTCTTTGTGTGCTTTAACACTCTAATTAACGCAATCCTAAGGGATGTGGTCTTTTTGCCTGGTGTCCTCTCTTGAAACGATGACATAAATTCATGATGCTGCACATTGTGACAATTCACTCTCCCTCGATGGATGTAAAGTGTGAAATTTCTAGGTCATAGCATATGTAAATACACTGCATTTTAATGGATACTGCTAAGCAGTTTTACACAGTGTTCATCCCAATTTCCTCCAGTTCCACATCATTATTTACCTTTGAAATTGTCTGTTTTTTTTCATTTTAGCCATTCTGCCTGGGGTACAGTAATGTCTCATTGTGGTTTTATTCTGCGTTTCCCTGATGACTAATAAGATTGAGCAGGGTTTTATGTGTTTATTCACCATTTGGATGTGTTTATTTTTTGTAAAATGCCTGTTCAAGTCTTTTGCCCATTAAATAAAATGGGTGGCCTGTCTTTATTTCTCTTCTTGGCTTTGGGAATTCTTTATGTATTCCCGGCACAATTCCTTTGTTGATTATGTAAAATGCAAATACTGTTTTCCACTCTTGACTGCCTTTCACTTTCTTAATAATTTTTTCTTTGAGAAGTCCTTATTTATAATGTAATCAGTATTCCTTTATGATTTGTACATTTTGTAAACCATTTAGGAAATCTTTGCCTAATTCACACTTGAAACTCTTCTACTATAATTTCTGCTAGAAAGTTTTTGATCCAGCTACTTCCCTGGTGGCTCAGACAGTAGAGTATCTGCCTGCAATAGAGGAGACCCAGGTTTGATCCCTGGGTTGGGAAGATCCCTTGGAGAATGAAATGGCAACCCATTCCAGTATTCTTGCCTGGGAAATCCCATGGACAGAAGAGCCTGGCAGGCTATAGTCCATGGGGTTGCAAAAGGTCATACACGACTGAGCGACTGACACTCCACTCTGATGGGGAAAATGGATTTGCTAGCAGTTGAGTTGTGGAAAGTTGGGGTAATGGGTTTCTGAGGGTGAGTGGGGAGAGATGTGAACACCTTTGGATGTATTAAGTTTGAGATGAGTATTATTCATCCAAGTGAAAACAGCTGTATTGAGTTCTGGTTGAGGAAGAGCCAGAAAAACAGATTAGGTGAGAGAAGCCAGCAATGGTGGAAGGGAAGCTAGGAGGGTGGTGTCCTAGAGGGCTAATGAAGGAGTGGGCGGAGAAGAAGGGCATGGCCGGCTGAGTTTCGCTGATGAGGACGGAGAGTGAGCCTTGGGTTTAGCCATGTGGAGCTCATTGGTAACACTGACGAGAACAGTTTTGGAAGAGGGTGGGGACGAAAGTGTGTTTGGCGAGGGTTTGAAAGATGAATGTCCTGGATCAAGCAGAGGGCCACCACTGGCAGCCCCTAGAGGCTGCTGGGGAACCTAGGCCAGGCATCAGTAATCCAGAAGCAAGTGAGATCCCTGGGAGTCACAAGTCAGGACTGCAGACAGAGGAGGGGAACCGGGGAATCCTGCCAGAACCCAGAGTTGTTTTCCTTGAGCCAGCTGGGTGAGGTGCATGCCTGATGCTTAGCTGCTTAAAGTCCAAGAACTGCTCTTGGGCAGACTAGTGGGGGCAGGCAAAAGGGAGATAGCTGTGTGGAGGGCCTAGACCATACTCAGCTCTGGCAAGGAACATGATGCTTTTTATGACTTGGTCTTTGTTTGATGTTCCCAAATCATTTTTCTTCTTTCATTTCCTCCCTCTTTCAGTTCCTTGAATGCTGAACTTCCAGCTTGGGGTTTCCTATTGCTTTAACGGCTTTGCACTTCTGGGCTTTCATTTACTCTCCTCGACTCTCTTCCACTATCTCTGCTTGATTTTTACGCAGCCTGGGCTTCCCTGGTGGCTTGGATGGTAAAGAATCTGCCTGTAATGCAAGAGACCCGGGTTTGATCCATGGGTTGGGAATATCCCCTGGAGAAAGAAATGGCAACCCACTCCAGTATTCTTGCCTAGAGAATTCCATGGACAGAGGAGTCTGGTGGGCTACAGTCCATGGGGTCACAAAGGGTGACTGAGCGACTAACACTTTAGACTCAGCTCAGGTGCCAGTGCTTCCAGGGAGTTCTCCATGACCACTTAACATCCAGCATCTCTCTGCTTTATAGCACTCTGCTCATTAGCTTCAAATGATCTTGTTCTCTGTGTGTCTGCTACACTGAATATCTACCTCTTCATGGGCAGTGACTCCTGCCCTCTCTGTTTCTGTCCCTGGTGCACAATGGTGACAAAGAGCAGATCCTCACATGGTTTTGGCTGGGAACTGTAGAGGCACTTGCATTCAAGGTAGGATGTGAATTGGCAGATGGGCATGGGAGTGGGCAGTAACTCGGCAACGCCGTGATGGAGTGTGTGGGATAGCCTGAGCGGGGGCCTGGCTGAGGGCTTGAACTGGAAAGGCTGGGCACGGTGACTGCTCGGTGGGTGCCGGTCACTCGAGAGGAGGCAGCAGGTGTGTGTATGTGTATCTGTGTGTGCACGCACATGTGCATGTGGCAGTAGAGGAGAGCAATTATGAACATCGCATCAAGCTAATTTACACGGATAAGCGCAGGCAGTGGGGCTTGGCTCGCAGGTCTGATTTATTTAGGGCAGGAGGGGATCAGCAGGGGCTCCTCTCAGGTGAGTGAGTGGCAGGCTGGCCATCTTATAAATAATCCTGCTGTCAGTCCCAGTTAAAGCCTGGGTACTCCATTTAGTGCCGCAGGAGGAAGAATCAGAGTGATTTCAGAAGCATTTTCTGACCTCTTGCCTTTTTCTCTTTCTGGAACACTGGAGAACTAATCTTTTCTAAATAAGCTTGATTGCTTTAAATTTCTAATTATCAAGAGGAAATATATTCAGTATAGAACATTTGAAAAATACAGAAAGATATAAAGATAAAAATTAAATAAACCCAAGCCTACCATTCAGATGACCATAAAGAACATGTTAAAGAATTCCTTTCAGTCTTTTTTTTCTATGCAAAAATACATTTTTAAAAACCAGAACTCCATACTTATTACATTTCCAGTCTGTGTTCTGATACTTAAATTTTAAGATTATATTTTGAGACTTTTCCAATGCCATTGATCTTGAATGGTTGTAATAATCTACTTTGTGCACACACTATACACACTATAGCTTTCCTAAAAACCAGTGTCTAGTGGTCTTGAAGATTATTTTCAATTTTTGGTTCTTATAATACTGCTATGAAAAACACTGTTTGTAAGTCTTTGCCTATCTCTGATTATTTAGGACACATTCCTAGAAGTAAGGTTCCTGCTATTGATGCATACTGTCAAGTTCTTTCCAGAACATTTGTGTGTGTGTTTTATTTTGTGTTTTAATCAATTTATACTCCCTATCAGCACTAATTGAGCATGATCAATTTATGGCACTAGATATTACTATTAAAAACATTTCATGGCCATTTGTATTTTTATGGAGAACTCTAAATCCTTTGCCTACTTTTAACTGATGTGTTTTTATTTTTAAATATGAATGCTCTATATAACATAGAAAGGATTGCTTAATTATTAATATATTCTTATTTTATTTCAATGTATCATTTGCTTGTTTGTTTATAACAGGGATTTTGACATGCACAAGCTTTCGTTTTGTGATAGAATGTTTTCTCAATCCTATTTATGCTTAGACAGTCTTTTCTACCCTAAGATAAATTAAATTTTACTTCTGTTTTCTATTTATTTATGATTTCACTGTGATTTATGAGTTACACAATCCACCCATCTGGAGTTAATTTTGATGATAAATTAAAAAAAATTAACCAAATGTTAATGCTAACCTTTGCCGACAGATTAGTGATGTCATCTAATATTAAAAACAATTCATATGTGTGTATATTTACTTACACTTGAACTTTCTGTAAACAATGTGTTGATCCTTATTGTTGTTCCATGCCATTTACTCTGTCTTTTAATACTTGCCACTGGGAGTTCCTCTTTTTCTGATGTTCTTGGGAAATTATTGCATGTTTATTTTTCCAGATGACCAGTGGAATCACTTAGTTAAGCATAAAAGAATAAATCCCCTTGCAATTTTAATTATAGTTCACGCTAAGTTTATAAATTAACAGGTGAAGAAATGAGTATCTTTTACAATATTCAGTTTTCCCATTCATTGATCTTCTATCCCTATTCAAGCTTTATTCCAATAGAGTATTGCTTTGTTTGTACAGGATTAAGGTGGCCTTCCTGGCACCAGGGGAAGATGGAAGCAAGGCACAGAGGTGAAAGGGAGGAGAGATGCTGGATGCAGCTTGTCACCATCCCCCCTCACCTTTGACCCCATCCCCTCTACTGGCGGTCTCACATGGGACCCCTTTATTGAGGCATACTGCCCAGAGGCCCCAGGTTGCTCACACAGGATCCCTGAAGCAGGTCACCTCCATTTCTAGATCTTTCCATGCTGCTCACGTCTTACTCCCACTGTCTTAATTTCTGATTATTTATCTGACTTTGGATTTATAGTTTTGCATAGCTCTGGACAGATGGGTGATGAGAAGATACTTGATTTGCTTTGATGCAGGAGGAAGTAGTGTACATTTAAGGCTACACACCTTGAAGCCGGCAAAATGCAGGCTCCAATTGCCAAATACGGTGCCCAAGTACGGTTTCCTGGCTCTTGGTACCCCTAGTAAGTCACTCAACCAAGAGTTCAGCTTATACCCACGTCTCTGCTTATCATTAAGCTTCTGGACTTAGCTTCTTAGTTTCTCCTTTCAACCTCCAGATAGACCCAGTGGTGTATCTCTAAGCACGTGTGTGTATTACTGCGTGTTGCTAAGAAAATCTGTCCAGTGAGCCAGAAGCTCTGAGCCTACATTATCGTTGGTTCCCATTCTTCATCAGCCACACCTTTTAGCTCCCTGACTATTTTCTCTTTCTTTGAATAAAGAGGTCAGTTTTGCTGGAGCCCAGGGCTTGTATTGGAATGGAGGCACAATGAGTTGGATAAGAGAGCTATTCTGATACTGGAGATGGTCCAGGGAGCCTCTAGGTGTTCAAAACTGTCCTGGAACTCCAGCTTGATAAGACTCGAACTTAGATTAGACTTGAATAACCAAATTGTTATGCTATGGACGGGGCCTTCCTGTAAGTCAGATGGTAAAGAATCTGTCTGCAACGCAGGAGAGGTGGGTTCGATCCCCAACGCAGGAGAGGTGGGTTCGATCCCCAGGTCAGGAAGATCCCCAGGAGAAGGGAATGGCAACCCATTCCAGTATTCTTGCCTGGAGAATCCCACAGACAGAGGAGCCTGGTGGGCTACAGTCTATAGGGCCTCAAAAGTTGGACATGACTGAGTGACTAACACTATGCTCTAACCATCCTGCTCTAGGGCTCAGAGTGATTTCTAGGACCTGAAAGCTGCAACCTTGTCCCACTACCAGCTCCATCCTCCAGTCTGCCTCACCCTGGATCTCCGCTCCTCACCCTCACACCAGGTCACCTGGAGACCATGACTGGGAGCCTCTCACTGCTGGGCCTTTACTCTCTTCATGGGTTCCTGGTCTTGGTAAGAAGGCAGAGTTGGAGGAGGAGGAAAAGAACCGAAAGAAGTGCTCCGACTCAACCGCTTGAGAGATCTCATCACTCTTCTGATGCCAAAGGAAGCTTCCCCAAAATCTTTGTCCCTTTGAGAAGCAAAGGAAAGAACTTTTATATGTAAAGGGAGGGACAGGGAGTAGAGGGGAAGGAGTTCACTACTGTTACAATGGCCTCTCAGTGTCCCCGGGGGAATTGGCTGGGGTGGGGGGGAGCTCCATGGATACCAAAATCCATGGATACTCAAGTCCCAGAGTCGGCCCTCCAGTATCTGCAGATTCAACCAACCTCGGAGTGTAAACACGCTGCTGCTGCTAAGTTGCTTCAGTCATGTCTCACTCCGTGCGACCCCAAAGACGGCAGCCCACCAGGCTCCCCCGTCCCTGGGACTCTCCAGACAAGAACACTGGAGTTGTTTGCCATTTCCTTCTCCAATGCATGACAGTGAAAAGTGAAAGTGAAGTTGCTCAGTCGTGTCCGACTCTTAGCGACCCCATGGACTGTAGCCCACTAGGCTCCTCCGTCCATGGGATTTTCCAGGCAAGAGTCCTGGAGTGGGGTGCCATTGCCTTCTCCAAGTGTAAACATAGTGATACGTGATCTGCTGTTGGTTGAACCTGCTGATGCGGAAGCACCCTTGGACAGGGAAGTGCTAGCGGATGCGGAACCGAGGATGGACAATATATTTATTTAAAAAAAAAAATTGGCTTGTAAGTGGACCTGTGAAGTTCAAACCTGTGTTGTGCAAGAATAAATTATACTTCCTTTCTTATAATTTAACCCTCTGGTTTTGGTGTGAATTTCTTTTGTGGAGAGAGATACTTTGTTCATAACTTCTGTCCACCCATCTCAACTCTAGGTGTTCCTGGCTTACGGATGACAACCTTCCTCTGCTCCCCACACATCGCCTTTCTTCTTCTTGCTCTTCTCTTGCCTCCTGTCCCCCACACCTGAGGTTCACCCCTCCCCATCTCCTCTTGGAAGAGTTGGGCTCCATGTCAAAGTCATACAGCATTGTCTAATTATAACAGATTAATCCATTAGGATTTATTCCTTTCTATTTACTGGCTGGAACTATCCATTTCACAGCTGTGGCTCCCACATCTAACCAGCTAGCAGGCAATTTAAATATAGAAAGCAATTTAACCTAGTTGGATACTAGGCATCTCGCTTAATGTAGTGCATAATTTTGGAGCTCTTTGCTCTCAGCCCTCAAAAGGGCAGCCAACAATTTCATGTCCTGGAAAGATTTGGCTTTTCAGGGAATTTACACCCTGAGAAGGGTTCCTGGGTATTGGATTAAAAATAAAGGAGCCTTTAAATGAGGTCAGGGGTTGTTTTCATGTCAGTTTGGATTTCTCTTTCTTCCTCTTTTGGGGACAATCATCTTATGCTTAACTGAGCTTTCTGGGAGTCTGACATCAATATTGGAGGGTACTTTATTTTCTTCTCTCTTTAACTTGCACTTATTGCCGGTTTGAGTGTTCTTTTTGTGTGGATAGCTGGGGTCACCCTGCTTGCTAAGAGCTTGCAGTCTGGATGACACCATGTCTTAATCCTCTTGATACACCCATCCCCTGGCCCAGCTTGTAGTAGCCTTTCATCAGAGGAGCATCTTGGCTGGAAAAAGAGATGGGGGAGGGTCATATGACCTGACAAACCCAACTGGAAAGCCCCAAACTGAAAGAAACAGTGATCAGGACACATGGATTCCCACGTGGACTCCACGGACACATGGATGTGTGAACACACAGCACCTGTCTTATAGGGAGAGGATGGTGAGGACACAGAGATGTTTTGCCGAGAAAAGAGAGGATGGGGAGGCACATGGTCAAAGTCTTCAAGTGCCAAAGGAACTGCCAAGACAATGTGGGGTTGAACTTTTCCTTTTCTTCTCCATATGACCCTAGAGGGCAGAAATATTAGGTTAAAGGATGGAAGTTATAGGAAGAAAGAGTTGGATTTAGCTTACTTATAGGAATAACTTTTCATTGATCAAAGCTTTTTTTTTTTTAAGGAATCCTGAACTTAATACACTTCCCACCCTTCTCTGTTCTTAAGCAGAGGCCGGAGAGCCATGGGAAGGGAGGCTGTAGCGAGTTTAGAATCGGTCAGGACTAGAGACCTTGAGGATGCTGTCTACTTGAGCCATTCTGTCTACCTGTTGCCGTGGCTATCTTTGGACCTGAAATGCAGGCTGTTTCCTACCTCCTCCTGGCAGAGGGGAAGAGAAGACCAGAGCTCTTGGAGGGCTGGGAGCTTTCTTAGTTTGTAGTCCTAAGCTGAGAGAGTAAGTAGGTTCCCTCAGGTTCCCCATTGGCTTGAGTTTAGTGCCCCTCACGGCCGGATGGCAATGGTGATGGTAGGCATGACCTGGGCATTGATTTCTTAGCGCTGTCATAACCAAGTACTAAAACCTGATTGGCTTAACCCAACAGAAATGTTTAGCCTCACAGTTTTGGAAGCTGGGAGTCTGAGAACAAGGTGTTGGTAGGGCCGTGCTCGCTCTGAAGGCCCTGGGGAGGGACCTGTTCCAAGCTTCCATTCTCTCCTAGCTGCAGGCCATTTCTCAGCCTGTGGCAGCATAACTCTGACCTTCACAGGGCATTTTTCCTGTGTGAGTGTTTTGTCCAGTTTTTTGCCTTTTTAAAGGACACTGGTAATATTGGATTACTCCAGTATGACTTCATCTTAATTCTATATGGTAAGACTTTATTCCCCAATAAGGTCACATTCTGAGATACTGGGAGTTTAGAACTTCAGTGTGTGGATTTTGAGAGGATATTATTCAGCCTATAACAGGGTGAGAGGGGGTGAACTATGGAACAGTTTGTTTGATTGTAGGACCCGGGGGAGCTTTGGATGTTTTTAATGGGTGTGAAATAACTCCAGCGGGGACCAGTATGAACTATTCCATAAATCCATTATTTGATCTAAATAAAGCCCCAAATGGGTGTTTCCTCTTTTCTGAACTTTTAACAGTACTTAGAGGGCACATCATAGTTTAGCCCTTAATTATGTCCTCATTCTATTCTTTGGTTCATGTAAAGGAACTGTTATTGAGCACCTTCTATATATATGAGGCATGTGATACCTCGATTAACTACTGATTGATATCTCAATTAACATACAATATCTCATTATCTATGGCTCTGGGAAATAGATATTATTCATTTCATTTTACGGGTAAAGAAACAGATGCTCCAAATTCAGTGAACTCTGCTCTCATGAGTGTGCATTTTTCTGTTGTGTATTTTATCACAATACAAAGTTAAAATTCTTGAAGGCAAGAAACACCCTTCCCCCACCCCACCAAAAAAGAAACAGATGCTTGGAGGATGTTCTTTAACTTGCTCAAGGCCATACAACGAACTAATAGGTGACAAACCTGGAATTTGAACCCCTGCCTATTTGGCTCTGTGACAACATGGAACTTTCACACTCCTCTGTAAGCACCTCAGATGAATAGACTTCTCTTATATTCTTTGTTTTCAGTTTCTTTTTAAATTTTATTTATTTATTTATTTTAGTTGGAGGATAATTACTTTACCACATCGTGATGGTTTTTGCCATATGTCCATATGAGTTGGCCATAGGCAGACACATTCTTCTCACTCGCTAGATGGATTGGGATTCATTGCAGACAGCCCCTTACAGTTCTTTGCCAAGGTTTTGCTAGACGATCCCTAGGTCCTCTTTTATTTTTAACAGGTCATGATGAATGATCCTCTTTTTGACTGATGCATTGGCTGACTTTGAGTCAGGACTTCTGAGATTATTCACAGAGTTGGTATGTGATATGGGAATAGTACAGAAGTGGGAATTGGTCAGTGCTGGGCAGCCTGCCTTGTGGGTGAATGTGGGCAGCCCTGGTCCTCTGTTCTGAGGTTGGAAGCTCTGTGTCTTCCTTTCTCCAGGGGGCATCAGGCCCGGGCAAGTTGATTTCCACTCACTCAACTCACAAAACTCATACTGATAAGCCAGAGTGCTGATTTATTAATATACAATGAGACACACTTGTATAGGGGACTGAATGGTTGTGGCAGCTGGACAGCACGTGTGCTTCTCGCTCCTTGGGAAGCAATTCAAGACTGAAAGTGAGTAAGCAAGGAATGAGCCCAACAGGATAGAGGCCATGGTGAGAGTTTACCATCAAGCTGTGGTAACCTGACCCCATCCTTTTCTCTAACCTCTGCCTACCAAGCAACCAGCGTATTCAGGTCAGTGGGTCAGGGTGCTCAAACTCTTGCTTTACTCTCAGTCCAGAGAGGATGCTCCCCGGTGGTACTCATTACAATCTGGCCTTCCATGTCGCAGATTTCATGCCGTGGAGGACATGGTGTGGAGGTCACCTTAGGCTGTCTGCCTCAGATGACAGATATTTATCAAGCCCTGATCATGAGCTGGGGGTAGGCTATGTGTTGCTGGGGGGCCAGAGAGATCAAGTCCTCTGGGAGTATATAAATAGATGTTCATATAATATGGTGAGTAACAAGGGAGCACAGGCGCTGGATTTGATTGCAGCACGTGGAGGGGATGGGTCTTCAGCAAGGCTTGAGAGAAGAGATGGAGGAATAGAATGGGAGTTTGGGGTTGATATGTACTCGTTGCTATATTTAAAATAGATAACCAACAAAGACCTACTGTATAACACAGGGAACTCTGTTCAATACTCTGTAACAACTTAAATGGGAAAAGAATCTGAAAAAGAATATATATATTTATATATATATATAAATATTATATATAATATATATAATAAATATTATATACAAGTATTATATATATATAACATATTCACTTTGCTGTATACCTGAAATGAAGCAACACTGTTAATAAACTGTGTGTGCATGTGCTCAGTACTCAGTCGTGTCTGACCCCTTTGTGATCCCATGGACTGTAGCCTGCCTGGCTCCTCTGTCGATGGGATTGTTCAGGCAAGAATACTGGAGTGGGTTGCCATTTCCTTCTCCAGGGGATCTTCCCAACCCAGGGATTGAACCCGCGTCTCTCATGTCTCCTGCATTGGCAGGCTGGTTCTTTGCCACTAGGCCGGCCTACCCCAATATAAAATGAAAATTAAAAAAATAAAGTAATGCTTGCCCCCCAAAAAAGATGTGGTGTTGGAGTTGGATCTCCAAGAGTGAGTAAAAGTTAGCCAGGACAAAATCAAAGTTACAAAAGAAAGGAACAAAAAGCTACCTGGCATGGGGAATCGTATAACAGAATCATGGATCAGGTCAAGGTATGTGTGAAAAGCGAGAGTGAAGGTCGTCAGTCCTGTCTGACTCTTTGTGATCCCACAGACTGTAGCCCACCAGCCTCCTCTGTCTATGGGATTCTCCAGGCAAGAATACTGGAGTGGGTGCCATTTCTTTTCCAGGGAATCTTCCCAACCAGGGATCAAACCCAGGTCTGCAGCATTGCAGGCAGATTCTAAGGCTGAGCCCGCAGGGAAACGTATGTGTGTGTAAAAGTGGATTGGAATTAGAGTTCAAAATGCTGGGAGATGAGATGAAGTAGCTGACAAATCGTGAAGCCCTGTTTGCACTAACTAAGGGGTGAAGACTTCATCAGCCCTGAAGATGACAGAATCACTGCCATGTATCTCGCAGAGGAGGGCCCTGGTCAGACTGGCATTCTTTGGGGAGCTGGCTGTGCGGAGGTGTTGGCTGGAACTCCTGGAGTTTCCCTGCTCTCTTCTGCACGTGTTCCAGAGGAGTCACTCCAGAGGGGAGAAGGGACTGCTTCTTGGCCTTGAGAACACAGCTCTGCCTGCCTCCCAGTAACTGCAGGCAGTACCAGAGGGAGGTATTTCCAAACCCAGCCATGAAGTTTTCATGTTCACCTAAAAATTTTTCTTTGGCCATGTTCTGTGGTTTATGGGATCTTAGTTCCCTCACCAGGGATTGAATCCAGGCCCTCACCAGTGAAAGTGCAGAATCCTAACTGCTGGACCACCAGGTAATTCTCTCAAATTCACTTTCTTTTGGAGTATTAGAGTTCTCTGCTCTTGAGCACATTGTAGGCTGTTGACAGCTGCTACAGGTCAGAGAAACAGTGCGTGTGTGTTTGTGTTCCTGAGTGCACACACATGACTGATCACAACTATGAGCTTAGCATTAACCAATCAATATCTGAGTTATTCTCTCCTCTCTGTTCACTCATCATCTATTCCAGCCCTGATGACACTGTATTTATAACCTTCTGTCTCCTCTGCTTGACAGCGGGCAGAGACTGTCTCCATCATTTCACAGGTACGCCCTGATTCTGGTAGCTTGTGGAACAACTGAGTAATGGAAGAGCAGGTGTGTGTGTCTCTGTGCATGGGCCTGGCCTGGAGCCGGCAGAGAGTGGAGGGCAGCACGGTGTGCCCCCGAGGCTGCACTAGGCAGGAGGCCAAGTGCATTCACTGATCTTAAGTGGGAGCAAGGCCTTGGATTAGTGTATTAACTGAGAAGGAAGCTATGCTTTGAAAACTTGTGGCTCCTACAGGAAAGTAATGTGTCAAGAGGGCCCCAAGGTGGACCCTTAGTTGTCACCATTGGCTGGGCCTTGCGGTGTGGTTACTGGGCTCCCTGACTGCTGGACATTACAGATGTTGGAGATAGGCTGGTGGGATAGGCTTCTTTGGGTCCATGTTTTCCCATGGGAGCTTGTCCTTCCAAGGACAGTGCATGAGCTCACGTGACAGGCACTGGCAGGTCAATCCAGAAAGACTGCTGAAGCAGAAGCAGCCTCAGGGACTTAGAGAGCAAGCTTATGATTTCTGGGGGGAAGGATAGGGGGAAGGATAGGGGGAAGGGATAGTTAGAGAGTTTGGGATGGACATGTACACACCACTATGTTTAAAATGGATAACCAACAAGGACCTACTGTGTAGCATAGATAACTCTGCTCAAAGTCATGTGGCAGCCTGGATGGGAGAGGAGTTTGGGGAAGAATGGATACATGTATATGTATGGCTGAGTCCCTTTTCAGTCCACCTGAAACTATCACAGCATTGTTAATCAGTTATGCTGCTGCTGCTGCTGCTAAGTCACTTCAGTCGTGTCCAACCCTGTGCGACCCCATAGATGGCAGCCCACCAGGCTCCCCCGTCCCTGGGATTCTCCAGGCAAGAACACTGGAGTGGGTTGCCATTTCCTTCTCCAATGCATGAAGGTGAAAAGTGAAGGTGAAGTTGCTCAGTCGTGTCCGACTCTTTGCAACCCCATGGACTGTAGCCCACCAGGCTCCTCTGTCCATGGGATTTTCCAGGGAAGAGTACTCCAATACAAAATAAAAGTTTTTTAAAAAAGCACCCTACAAAAACCCCCAAAAGACTGCTGAAACAGCGTAGAAAAAATAGAAAAAAAATAAAGGAAAAAAATGATATATATGTATCTTAGGCATTTTAATTTGAAGTATATAAATGTGCACTTATTTGCCAGTCCTTCGATGAAGGGTCAAACGCCAGTCTTTGAATATGGGTCTGCTAACTGGAGTTCCCCTTCATCTTTCTTGCATTAACCACATCTATGATACATCACCTAAGAAGTCTAATTTGGGTTTTTAAAAAAATGGAACAAAAACTCCAAGCCCCATGCAAAACAACATGAGTGCAGAATTTTAGATTTTTGTGATTATTCTTCCTACCACTTCCCAGTCTGTTCCCCAACCTCAGTCCCTATTAGGGGTCTCACTGTATCTTATTTAACAATACTTGCAATGCTATGTCTCACTAAGTTCCCCCCAAAAGTGTTCAATGTATTCTACTTAGAATCACCAATGTCCTTTTTATACTTACAGTTTATTACTTGGCATAATCTTTAATTTAGTTGCATTGTCAATAGTAGTAAGTATAATTGGCAGTAGATTCTAAATCAAGAGATGCTGGGAGAGGGGGCCCAAGTATCCCCAGGAACAGCCCAGTGTTCATTCACTGGTGCTCAGTAGGCTGTGGGTCCCCATTGGCAGAGGGACTGTGTGGCAGAGTCTTTCCACTCCCAGTTCCCCAAACCCTCCCATGTGCCACCCCCCACTTCTCCCTTTCTCTCTTTGGCTACCTGGACAGTCAGGATCCCACACTGAAGATGGAAGCCCCTGTGTCAGCCTGAGTCCCTAAATGACTGGGCAGTGCAGAGTTCCATCCAACCTGCCAACTGGACTTTAAGAGAAAAAGAGTGAAGCCCCTAAGATGCTTGGGTCTGTCTGTTATAGCAGCTAGCACTGTCTCAACTCAAACACATACTGGGGTGTTTGAACTTGTTGAAAAGAGGCCACCTGCAAATACCTTTTTAATGTTCTCCAGGGCTCACATATTTTGGGTGTAGTAGTATCGGTTGTTGATGTGGCTGTCTCAGACACCATATCCCTAGTCTATGGAAGCTGAAATGGCCAGTTCAACTATCTTTGCCACAAAAGGGCACAGGGAAAAAAGATGCTGGGGGAATGGGCTGCTGCTGCTGCTGCTGCTAACTCGCTTCGTGTCTGAGCCCAGTTCAAATTCCAGCCTTGCTATTTTCCAGCTATATTAATTAAAAATTAATTCCTCTGCTTCATGGTTCCTTGTGTGTGTGTGTGTTAGTCACTCAGTTATGCCCGACTCTTTGTGAACCCATGGACTGTAGCCTGCCAGGATCCTCTGTCCATGGGACTTCCCAGGGAAGGATACCGGAGTGGGTTGCCAGTTCTTTCTCCAGGGATCTTCCTGATCCAGGGATTGAACCCAGGTTTCCTACAAATTAATTTCTCTGCTTTGTGGTTCCTTAGGTAAGGCCTAATAATAAATTCCTGAAGAGGCATAATAATACATACCTTGGAGGGTTGTTGCGAGGATTAAATGAAAGTGACCAAGTTTGGTATGTAGTAGGGGATCCCGGAAGGGCATTTTGTAAATCATACACTCATTTGATAAAGCTTTAATGAAAACCTATGCTGTGCCCCAAACTCTTTGAGAAACAGAAGATGCAGGAGATATCTCTATACTTAGGGCATGGCCTCTAACAGGGAAATGTGGCTGACAGGCCGGAAGTGGCCTGGGACACGTGCTGGGCCAGTGGGCTGTACTCAGAGAAGTTGTGAGAAATCTGCCCTGTGGCCAGAGGGAAGCTTCCTGTGGAGGGTGTTAAGGAGGACTAGTGGGAGGCCCCCAAAGGAGAGGAAGCCAGGTGACTACTCAGCATGGGGCCCCTCTGGACTTCTGGTTCCTTTTGCTGCCTGTTGCTGGGGACACTAGAGTGATGAGGACACTGGAAGAGAATGTGGGTACCGGATGGCCACCCTGAAAGCTTGCACTTGAAAGGGTCCCGCATGACCAGCCAGGAGCAGGTCGTGGCAGCAGGGGCCGTGACAGTGCCTGCCACCCAGCCGGGGCCAGGGGAGCGCTTGCCATGCGGGGTTGGGCGAGAGCTTCATTCTGGAGCCTGCGCAGGGATTTAACTGTATTCACCAGGCAGCCGGCTCTTTCATCGCCAAGATATGGAGCATGGCCTTAGGTCTCTGGCCTTGGTGGTACGTGTTTGCTAAGTCATTTCAGTCGTGTCCGACTCTTTGTGACCCTATGGACTGTAGCCTGCCAGGCTCTTCTATCCAGGGGATTCTCCAGGTGAGAATACTGGAGTGGGTTGTTATGCCCTCCTCCAGAGGGTCTTCTGAACCCAGGGATTGAAACTGTGTCTCTTGCATCTTCTGCACTGGCAGGCGGGCTCCTTACCACTAGAGCCAGCTGGGAAGCTCTGACCTTGGTGGCAGCATTAAGAAAGATGCTGGTGACACAAAGGGATGCTCGTGTATCAGCAGGTCTCCAGTTCTGCTGCCACTTCCAACGGGATCCTTTACAGCCTCTGCCTCAGGGACACCCAAGCAGCCCGCACTTTCAGCTAGGAGGCCAGAACAGCTTCTCTGTGGACCTACTGTGAGCAGAGTGTTATCCCTGTATGAGAGCCACTGCAACCCACTGCCAAGAGGC
The DNA here is from genome assembly GCA_006408695.1 of Aepyceros melampus. NCBI lineage: Eukaryota > Metazoa > Chordata > Mammalia > Artiodactyla > Bovidae > Aepyceros > Aepyceros melampus. The sequence continues at coordinate 130,546 of SJXQ01002607.1, read as the reverse complement.
TCCCTGTTGGTGACTTAGGCCAGCAGTGCCCCTCTCCGTCAGACTCTCCACACATCCCCTTTGTGTTCAGTGTTTTCCAGGTTAATTACTCCTATTATTATCCTCACTGTAGTCTATAATTAGGCACACCGTGCAATTATATCATCCATTCTGCATTACTGATGTACGACCTGCCAGCCAAAGACGATGATTAGTTATTACCCCATCGGATTGTGATGCACACACATGTTGCGCTTATGGTCTGGATGCCAGCGTGGCTAGCTAATGTCTCGGGCTCCCTCTGGGGTCTGGGCCAACTGCATTGTTGGAGGGCCAACCTGTGCATGTGAGTGGGCCAGCCTGCTGGGGGCAGGTCTCCTTGGATGAGATTAAAAGTGGGAACATCTTCAGCCAAACTGGGAAGGGGAATATGGCCCCCAGCCTTCCCATCCAACCTTTTGCCCCTGGGCAGCCCTTGCTTCCCTCAGAAATCTGGCCACACTCTCCCCCAACTCTGAAGGCCCTCAGCACCTGTGCTTCAACTAGCTTAGGAGCATAAAGGATGCCGTCACCTTCTTTTGAGGTATCTGCTCTGTGGTCAGCTGTTCCATGCTGTCTCATTTGATTGCCAACAATCCTACAAGGAAGATCTTGTGATTCCCATTTTACAGATGAGGAAGTTGAGGCTCCGAGACATGTACTAACCTGCTCAGGTACTGTGGAGATGAGATTTGCACCCTAGTTTGCTTTGCTTTGAAGTTTACACCTTCTCATGGGCTTCCCAGTTGGCATTAGTGATACAGAACTTGCCCGCCAGGGCAGGAGATGTGGGAGATGCAGATTGACCCCTGGGTTGGGAAGATCCCCTGGAGGAGGAAATGACAACCCACTCCAGGATTCTTGCCTGAAAAATCCCATGGACAGAGGAGCCTGGCGGGCTACAGTCCATGGAGTCACAGAGTCAGACATGACTGAGCAACTTAGTATGCACACACATTACACCTTCTGAGCATAAAGAAAGGAACCTTGTTTTATCAGGAATACAGTGAGGTGGGCGTTTGAACAAAACCTGAGGCTAAAGGAAAGAGTTAAGGGAGGACTGTGTGCATTAGGTGCCTGGGAGTGGGGAGACAAGGCACACAGGGCCTCTGGGACCCCTGGAGCCACAGAGAGTGTGTGAGTGGCTGCAGCTCTTAGGGGAGATGGGTTGGCTCTCTCCTGGCCTGTGTGTGGCTGTTCCCACCCTGCCCACCCAGGCGGCTGAGCAGGAGGCGCCAGATGGAGTGAGGCAGACCCAGGAGCTGGCTCACCACTGTGTCTCCTAGACGTCATGGGGCTTCTGTAGGGGACACAGTGACAGGCTCTGGCCCCACCACGCAGACTGTGTGTGTCCTCCAATACACCTGGTGTCTCGGAGAGGATGGGGTGGGCGTGACCTGTTACTGGGGACTTCTGGCTTTTGAAAGGTCCATGGGGAGGCGGGACCCATTGCATACATTTCCCCATATCTTGCTCTGCATGTCCCCTTTGCCTCTTCCACACAAATCTGGGTAAAATCAAGGTAAAATGGTTATAACATCTTCCCTGGTGGCTCAGACGATAAAGAATCTTCCTGCAATGCAGGAGACCTGGATTTGATTCCTGGGTAGGGAAGATTCCCTGGAGGAAGAAATGGCAACCCACTCCAGTATTCTTGTCTGGAAAATTCCATGGACAGAGGAGCTTGGCCGGCATGATAGTCCATGGGGTTGCGCAGAGTTGGACACGACTGAATCGATTTAACATCAGCAAAAATGACATGGAAAGGGCAGCTTCCTGCTTGGGGAGAGGGTAAAAGATGGAGATGGGGCTCCCCTGGCCTGACAACTGGAGCCCAGCGTGGTGGTTTATTTTGTATATTTGCGGAGGTTGTCAGAACATTCTTTCCTGTATCTCATCCTCCCTCTACTACTTTATGAATCATGTTTTGGATTTTCTGTATTTTATGATGCTTTGCCATCTTGGGTGCCCCCTGGCTTGGGGGAGACTGCCTTTCCTAGGGCTGCTTGATTCCTAGAGATAATAGAACACTGTGCCTCTGAATGCACCTTTCATGTACAAACCAACCAAGCCCAAGTTCTTACCACAAGCACCTCTTTTATCTAGCTGTCACCCACTGAGCCAATATTCCCCTGTCCTCAGCCCAGGGCCAGGTACCAGACAACAAGAGGCCACACTAGAGCTCAGCACATGCTGACATTATGCAAGCTAGCCAGTCGTCAGTGGTCACTCCTGGCCTGCCTGGCCTCCTCCATGAAATACACAGTTGGGACTGTGTCCTGGGCTTTCCCCTTCTGAACAACCCTGGTGCTTCCCTGAGTGGTCGTGCATGTGTGCCATGCCTCTCATTTCTGGGGAAACTGTGAGTCACGCTGAAATCTTTCCACGGTGTTAGGCTCTCTGCGGCAACACTCAGCCTCCTCGAGAAGTTAAAGTCCCACATGTAGACTTCCCTGGTGTCCAGTGGCTAAGAATGTGCCTATCCATGCAGGGGACATGGGTTCCATACCTGGTCCAGGAAAATTTCATATGCCTTGAAGCAACTAATCCCGTGCACCACAACTACTTAGCCCCAGCACCTGAAGCCTGTGGTTTGCAGCAAGAGGCCACTGCAAGTAAAGAGTAGCACCTGCTTGCTGCAACTTGAGAAAGCCTGCATACAGCAATGAAGACTCAGCTTAGCAAAAAAAAAAAAATCCCACAGGTACATTTTGATACAGCTATCACCAGGTGAGTCCTGCTTTGTGACTCCCAAAGGAGCCCTGCCTCGAGTCTTGGTGGTGCTGGTCACACTTTGGGGATGGCTGATGGGGATTGTCCCTTTGGGGTGATGTCACAACTTCTAAGTAGGGAATGGGATGATGGTTCTTAGCCCTTTTGAGTCTCTTTGGAGAGTCCTGTTTACACACTCGGTTCTGTGTATATTTTTCAAGAGGTTTTGGGTCACCAGATTAGGACCTTCCAGGGTTGGAATGGAGGTTCCTGGGAGTCTCTTTGGGTGGGGAGACAAGAAGGGAGGAGAAGCCAGAGTGAGTGAAAGTGCAGGAGGAGAGACAGAGTGTTTCTCAAGCATGAACCTGGGAAGCAGAGCCTTCTCTGATGCCTCAGTTTGCTCACCTGTTAAATGGGGCTCAGAGCATTGGCTTCCTTTCTATCATAAGATTTGAGCAAGGAGGGCTCTGAAAATGGATGTGGGGGCCCTTTAGAAAAGCTTGAAATGTAGTCCTGCTCATGACCAGCTATCTTGTGATAGGATGCCTGGGGAAAGCCAGGGACAGCCTCTCCCATGGCTCAGTGGTTAAAAAGTCTGCCTGCAATGCAGGAGACATGGGTTTGATCCCCTAGGTGGGGAAGATTCCCTGGAGGAGGGCAGGGCAACCCACTGCGGTATTCTTGCCTGAGAAATCCCATGGCCAGTGGAGCCTAGCGGGCTACAGTCTATGGGGTCGCAGAGAGCTGGACACGACTGAGCACACATAGGACAGCCTCAGGGATATGGAAGGAGGCGGAATCTTTAGTCAGGCTGAGGGATGATCTGTCTTTGCAAGGTTCAGTGACTTGTTCTGGTTCTCCACAGACCCAGCCATCTGATTAAAGTCAAACTATTTTCCCGTGGCATCATTTCCAAAGAGAGGATGAGGAAATTAAAAATTGCCATAATGATAATAAATAATGATAAGCCCAATATAAATACACAAAGAGAATAAATCGTGGTGGATCGTGGAAGCTCCAGGCTCCTTCCAGGGCCCAGAGGGAAGGGCCATGGCTGCTGGCTGACCTTGGGGGATGGTGTTGATGTAGGTGGGAAAGCAGAGAGGAATTTCCTGTGGCTTCTGTGGGGGTCCTGGTCTCTGAGAGTCTGGAGGTTGAAATAGTTACAAGGCTGGCCTGGTAGCCCAGCGGGGGACTTAAATCTTGGTTCCCCCTCTGATGAAAATAACTGGAGGGACCAGGCACTCAGCAGTTTATTTGTAACAGTTGGGGGGACATGAAATACTTCCTTCAGGATTGAAAAACTCAGACACTCTTTCCCCTCATTCATTCATTCCCTTCCCATCTCCTTCCCTCTCACCCTTCCTTCCTTCCTTTCTCCCTCCCCCTCCCCACTTCTCTTTTCCCTGCCTCTTTCCTTTTCTCCCTGCCTCTCCCCCTCCTCCCTACCTTCCTTTGAACTAATAACACAACCCAGCCTCAGGTTTTTGGTACACAGAAATGAATGAGGCCTCGCGTTTGCCCCTGAAGAGTTTTCTTGGGTGTCTTAGGTCTGCAGAGAATTATTAAAAAAACCATTGACCTGCAGAAAAAACACAAAGCTTCTTCTATCTGATTGGAAGGATCTCACTATCTTATGAAATCCCAAGGCTGCTGCAAATTCCTGTCCCTCTCACAGGTTCTGGGGAAATCAGATCAGCAGACAGGTCAGCGCTTTGAAATTGTCCTGAAGGTTCATGTCTCCTGGCAGTGCAGACACCAAGAAGGGGCATTTATGTACCTGGCTTCCTGAAGTGGTGGTCCCTGAGCTGAGTCGTCTGGAAGGTTACTGATGGCCCTGGCTCTGCCCACTCTGATAACCCTCCTTGTCCCCATGGAGAGCACCTCATGCTTCCCCAAGTCCCCTGTCTCTAATTGCGCCCCTTTCCTGTGCTCTGAGAAGAGTGGCTACCTAACAGCTTCCTGGATAACACTGCACATGATGGATGCTTATCAGTGTACGAGGCACTGTGGTCTGATGACCAGAGTCATTGCATTGAATCTTCTTCATCCTATAAGTGATGGGAACACAGCTTGGAGCAACCCACCCAAAATGACCCCACAGCTCTGGCTGCCCAATAGCCTCAGATAACCCAGACCCAACTGGTGGGAAATTCCACTTACGCTTTGCCTGGGAAATCCCATGGACAGAGGAGCCTGGCAGGCTACAGTCCATGGGGTTGCAAAGAGGGGGACATGACTGAGCTACTAAATAACAACAATATAGGCTGGAGTCATAGTTTTAGAGAGGAAGACCGCAGGGGTGAAGTGCCCTTCCCATCACCCCACATCAAAGGTACATGTTAGCAATGCAATGTGTCACTATTGACGCTGACACTGGCAGCAGTGTTTGCCAGGTTTGTTCACTGGAATCTTGCTTTTTTCTCCTCACTTTCTGAACTCTACTCTTTGGAAGGGAGTCACTAAGAACAGCTCATATTCAAGGGGCAAGGGAGGAGGAAATTGAATTGCATCTCTTGAGGGTGAGATAATCTACATAATTATGTGGGGTTTTGTATGGGAGACTTGTCTTTTCTCATTCATTCCCTTATAAATTCATCATTTATATATGTCAGTATGGAGTTATGGGAGTTTATTTCATACTTCCCATTATAATCCAACATGATGTTGTTCATTTGGGTCTTATGTTGTTCTAGCTTTGGACTTCAGGAGTTCCTTCAGGTCGACTCCTTTGCCCATTTGACATGCTCTCATCTCTTTGTTTTTTGAGCAGTTTTTGCTTCCTGTATCTACAAGATGCTCTTGGCTCCTCTTGTGCTCCCTGACCCTGCCTAAGAATCAGCAATTTCTCCAGGAGCCCTGGAGTGCTTTGATTGGAGAATTGTATCAGAAAGAAAGGTCTGGGTGCTCTTGGTGCTTGTTGTCACTGGGTCAAGGATCTTTGAAAAATGTGAAATGAGACACCTGCCTTTTTCCTTGGAATAAAGTATGCACACTTTACCCAAGTTACCTGGCTCTTGGTCACCTCTTCAGTCTTGTTTTGAGCCACTGTGCTGCTATGATGAGCCCATTTCTGCTCATCAGATGGACTTTTAGACTCACAGTAATCTTCTCTGGTCTTTGCCTGGTTGACTCCAGGTCCCAGGGAAATGCCCCTGGACTCTCGCCCTTACCTGCCTTGCTCGCCATGGTCTTCCAGCCTTAGTAAAGCCTCTGGTACCTGGCAGAGCTGAACAGCGAGGTTGGGAGAGAGTGATGACCTCCAAGCCTTTGTACAGTCATCTGCATGAGGCAGTCTTTGATGGAAAGCCTGTCCATCCGTAGAAAGCTTTATTTTTTTAGCTCAAATGTGTATGAAACCCTTCTGATTTCTTATGACCCACAAAACTGTCATTCCCACTGTAGCTGCTTGGAGCTGCTGCTTCTTCTTCTTTTAATTCTATTGGAGTATACTTGATTTACAATCTTGTGTTGCATTCTGCTGTACAGCTAGGTGAATCAGTCACACATACATGGCTAGTCTTGTTTTTTTTTCTTTTCCCATATAGATCATTATAGAGCATTAGAGCAGAGTTTGGTCCTAGTTTTTATTTATTCTGTGATAGGTCCTAGCTTTTATTTATTTTGTGATAGGTCCTAGCTTTTATTTATTTACTTTGGCCCTACCATGGGATCTTATTTTCCCAACCAGGGATTGAACCCTTGTCCCCTGCAGTGGAAGCACTGAGCCCTAACCACTGGACCACCAGAGAAGGCCCACTCCTGATTTTTTCAAATGTCTGCCTGAAAGCACAGACATGTGCAGCTGTATATAGCTAGCAAACACCCCTTTCTTCTCCCAGGTGAGCTCCTGGAAGCTGCGTACCATGACTTGTGCATCTCCACTCCTCAGTTAAAGGCTCTCAGTAGGTAAGTTATCACGTGGATCTGGGATGGCCATTTGAGCTTCCCCCACCATCTTCAGCATAAGCCTCCCCAGAAAAGGATGAGCAGGTCACCAGGTGAGCCATTTGCAGCCCTCAGATAGGGCTTGGAAAGCAATAGCAAAGGTGATTTCCCACCTGCTTTCTCCTTTTCCTTCTTTGGTAGAGAAAGCTGGAAGGTGGAAAGGTCACTTCTAGTAAAGCTTTCTGATATTTCAGAGGCTATAAAGAAGGGTCCCGTCATCCCCAGTCTTATATTAAAATCTCCTTGATGTCTGTGTCTTCTGTGTTTTCTTTTTTTCCATCTCTGAAAATCAATAATATTGAAGAAGTGAGAGATCAAAGTTTTTCAAATGGTGGGTGAGCAGTGTCTGGGACTGGGAATGGGGGTGGAAGGAAAGTTTCTATTAAATTCATCCCTGGATGATGCTTCCAGAGGCACCAAGTTACCAGGGCTCCTCTCTCCACCCCACTTTCCTCCGTTCCTCCCTCTCTCTTCCATAAACAAAGCCACAGCCTCCAACAACATCTTGTAAAGCACATTATAAAATGCTTCTAATAAATCCCTAACAGCCTTGGCCATAAACAGCTGAAAGAAAGGTGATTATGACACGAAAGTGTCAGGTTAGAACAACAAATTGGGCCACACGAGCAGGGATTTATTCATCTTCGTAAGTGTGCTATAAAAGTCCATATAATTTCACAAATAAACATGAACATTGCTTAGTAAATGGCTCCTGGATTTAGAGCCCCATGACTGTAGGCAGGAACACATTAGCACCAGTGGTGCAGTTTCAGATATGGGGCAAATCAACCCAGGGACCACCAAGCAGATGGCCTCAGTGTACCCAGACCCCTTCTCAAATATGTGGGACATCTGAGGCTGGGGTAGCAGGAGAACTGGGCAGCTCCGGGGATCTAGGACTAGACGTGGGGCCAAATGGGGCCTGGTGGGCCCTAGGGTCCTCAAGACGGTCTGTGAGGCCTTGGATGAACAGGAAGATCGAGGAGGAAGGCAGTTTCCTACTCTGGGTAGGTGAGTTGGGAGATGTTAGGGTCAGGGAGACTAGCAACCCTGGAAGTAGGGTGACCAACCTCTAAGTTTGCTGGCACTGAGCGGTTTCCCAGGATGTGGACTTTCAGTTTAAAACGTGGGACAGTTGGTCACCCTACTGCTCAGAGAGCAGCGATCCTGAGGACTGCTTTATCACATACTGCCTCCTGTTGATGCCCCAGAAACTGGAGAGTAAGGAAAAAGGAGGTGGGGCTTCAGAGAGGATGGGGTTAGACTTATATCAGCGTTTTTCAACTCTGGCTGCACTTGAAGTGACTTTAACAAGCATTAATTTCCAGGCACAGAAAAAGATGTTCAACATCACTAACCATCAGGAAATGCAAGTCAAAACCATGTGAGATATCATCTCCCACCTGCCAAAATGGCTATTATCAAAAAGAGTACAGATAACAAAAGTTGGTGAGGATGTGGAGAAAAGGGAACCCTCACACACTGTTCCCTGGAGAAGGAAACGGCAACCCGCTCCAGTATTCTTACCTGGAGAATCCCACGGACAGAGGATCCTGGCAGGCTACAGTCCATGGGGTCACACAGAGGCAGATACGGCTGAGTGACTGAGCACATACACTGCTGGTAGGAATGTAAACTGGTGCAGCCACTGTGGAAAGCAGTGTGGAGGTTTCCCAAAAAACTAAAAACAGAACTACTTTATGACACAGCAGCTCCACTTCTGGGAATATACTGGAAAAACCCCAGAACACTAATTCAAAAAGATACATGCACTCCAATGTTCACAGCAGAATTGTTTACAATTGCCAAGATATGGAAGCAACCCAAGTGTTCATCAACAGATGAATGGATAAAGCAACTTTGGTATACATATATATATTTTATATATATATATATATCTTTGGTATATATATATATATATATATATATATATGAAATTGTGATATCAGTTTAGTTCAGTCGCTCAGTC
>SJXQ01002607.1:23985-121255 GCA_006408695.1 Aepyceros melampus | reverse complement strand
TTTAATTTCATGGCTGCAGTCACCATCTGCAGTGATTTTGGAGCCCACAAAAATAAAGTCTGACACTGTTTCTACTGTTTCCCCATCTATTTCCCATTAAGTGATGGGACCAGACGCCATGATCTTCGTTTTCTGAATGTTGAGCTTTAAGCCAACTTTTTCACTCTCCTCTTTCACTTTCATCAAGAGGCTTTTTAGTTCCTCTTCACTTTCTGCCATAAGGGTGGTGTTATCTGCATATCTGAGGTGATTGATATTTCTCCTGGCAATCTTGATTCCAGCTTGTGCTTCTTCCAGCCCAGCGTTTCTCATGATGTACCCTGCATATAAGTTAAATAAGCAGGGTGACAATATACAGCCTTGACGTACTCCTTTTCCCATTTGGAACCAGTCTGTTGTTCCATGTCCAGTTCTAACTGTAGCTTCCTGACATGCATACAGATTTCTCAAGAGGCAGGTCAGGTGATCTGGTATTCCCATCTCTTTCAGAATTTTCCACAGTTTATTGTGATCCACACAGTCAAAGGCTTTGGCATAGTCAATAAAGCAGAAATAGATGTTTTTCTGGAACTCTTCTGCTTTTTCCATGATCCAGCGGATGTTGGCAGTTTGGTCTCTGGTTCCTCTGCCTTTTCTAAAACCAGCTTGAACATCAGGAAGTTCACGGTTCACATATTGCTAAAGCCTGGCTTGGAGAATTTTGAGCATTACTTTATTAGCATGTGAGGTGAGTGCAACTGTGATATATATAATATATATATATACACACACACATGATAGAATGCCATTCACTATAAAAATGAAATTGTGCTATTTGCAACAACATGGATGGATTTGGAGGGTATTATACTAAAGGGAAATAAGGCAGAGGAAGACAAATATTGTATGATATCACTTATATGTGGAATCTAAAAATCTAAAAAATACAACAAGCTAGTGAATATAACAAAAAAGAAACAGACTCACAGATATAGAGAACAAGTTAGAGTTACCTATGGGGAGAGGGAAGTAGGGAGGGGCAGTATAAGGTTAAAGGATTAAGAAGTATAGACTATTAGGTATAAAATAAGCTACAAGAATATATTATATAGTACAGGGAATATAGCCAATATTTTAGAATAACTGTAAATGGAGTATAACCTTTAAAAATTGTGAATCAGTATATTGTACAACCATAACTTACATAATATTGTGCGCCAACTATACTTTGATTCTTAAAAAAAAAGGAGAAAAAAACCCTATTAATTTCTAGCCCCATCTCAGATTACAAAACTGGAATCTCTGTGGCTAGAGTCCTGGCACTGACACTGTTTCAGGGCTCTCCAGGTGATTCAGAGGCAAGGAAGATGTCTTTTCCAGCCCATCCAAAGTCACGAGTTGACTGCACCTTCCCAGTGCCTTATAGGAGCGGTCCTTTGATCCTTTTATTCTCTTTTCCCGTGCTGCCATCACTAATCCCCAAATCCACTTAAATACCAAATCAGATGGGCTCAGACCAACCATATTTGGTAATTCAGTCATGAATCCACCAGGAACACCAGCTCACTCTTTCCCATCTGGTTCTTTTCTCTTGTAGACACAGCCCAGATAGGAAATGATGACCCGCATTTTCAAACCAAAGAGGTTACAAATAGGAATGTTCAGCCTAAAAAGCATTCTCTTTTATAACCAAGGTAAAAATGTTGTCATGAACTTTGGTAGAGCACGTATGTCCCAGCCTCGCTCCACACTCGGTGACTGGGTGGTAACTTGGAGCTCACTCATCGTTTCACTTGGTTGACCGGCAGGGCACACATGCTTTAAATTTAAACCCAACATATCTTCCTGTACACTTGAAATTTTGCTTTTGGGCTGTCTGACTGCATGGTATAGAAATTTGGATTGTGAACGCTATGAAGAGGATGGGTCACAGCTCCCAGAGGAGGGAGTTTGGTCTCCATGGAAACCTGACTTGGGTGCACAAAGATCTCAGCTCATGTCCTGCATCCATCCTGCAATATCCTCTCATTGCCCTTTCAGGCTACCATTCTCTGAGCTCCAGCACTTAGTGTCTGTAGCCCAAATTCTGTCCTGACCCTTGTAACAATGGTGTCTTAATCACTCAGTGCTCTGACCTCTTATAAAGCAATTAGTGTCCAGAGCCTATTTGATGCTGACTTGCATGGCTCTCTCTTTATTTTATGAGTGTGGTAAGTACACAGAGATGTAGAATCAGAGTTTGGGTCTTGGTCCCATTCCACTTCATGACTTTCCAGTCTTGGACAAATTGCTTAACCCCTTTGATCCTTAGTATCCTTCTCTGTATAATAGGAAGAGTGGAACTGTGAACACATATAGTGAATGATGGCATGTATAATGGCACCCCATTCCAGTACTCTTGCCTGGAAAATCCCATGGGCGGAGGAGCGTGCTAGGCTGCAGTCCATGGGGTCGCTAAGAGTCGGATACGACTGAGCGACTTCACTTTTACTTCTCACTTTCATGCACTGGAGAAGGAAATGGCAACCCACTCCAGTGTTCTCGCCTGGAGAATCTCAGGGACGGGGGAGCCTGGTGGGCTACCGTCTATGGGGTCGCACAGAGTCGGACACGACTGAAGTGACTTAGCAGCAGCAGCATACAATGTCTAGTACATATTTGAGATTCATTGTGCTTGTTACTTGTCTGCCCAACTTCCTTCTGTTCTCTCTTATCACTGTTAAGACAATCTACGTGACGACCTCATGCAAGGTACCACACTCATACTCAGGACTATTCCAGTTGTTCCTCTGATTCTTATTAGACCTTTAGTCTCTCAGGTTTCATCTAGAGACTAGAACCATGTACCCTTCTGTGTTAGACCACGAAGCACATCTCCTGCTTTGCCTCAGACCTCACCACAGAAGTATCAAACATCAACTGTTATCCATTTTCTCTGCCCTACTAAGGCCTTGCCCTCTTTGTGGGGCCTTGTTCAAGTTTGCCCTTCCAGGAAGGAAGCCTGGGATTTTGTGATCTTGGAGCTGGGGAGGAAGGAGTACTTTTAGGTCCTGGAGAAGTCTAGCCTGACCCTGGGGGACAACTCACTTCCAGCTGTTTGAGTTTGCTCAGGGCATCTGCCCTTGACTCTGCTGTCTAAGCCAAAGGGTTCTCCTCCCTGAGAACCCACTCTTCTGCTAGGACCCAGGCTTATCCCTCTCTCCCTCAGGACTGACCCCTAACCCCACAACTTCCTTGATGACCCTTGCACTTACCATCTGTGATGCTTGCATCCTGGTCCCCTGGCTGGAAATCCTTTACTGGTCTTTCCATCTCTGCCCTACCCTGCTCTGTGCTGGGAGGGTGACCTACTTGATCCCCTTCCCTTTGGCTTCAGGTTGTGTTTAGCCAATGGGATGAACCAACAGAAGATGTAAGAGTGGGAGGAGAGTGAGCTAGGAGTGTGTATTCCCTGTGGGGTTGCCTCCAGTTGTTGCAGATTTTGTTAAGAGGACCTTTTCACACAGTGGTCCTCTCTGCTTTCTCAGTGTCTCCTTCCCCAACCTCTTCAGGTCTAGGGAAGTGATACATGTTGTCCCTTGTGTTTTTCCTAATCCCTTCGCTGGTATTTTAAAACAGTACTCTCATTAAACTCTCCTCAATTATCCAGCTTGAGTGTACCATCTGTTTCCTGCCGAGACCCCCAACTAATATGACTTCTGATGGTACGGATCCAGTTTAACACTCTAGTATATATCGTTTTACGTCATCCTTCAGCTGTTTACCGCATGCACATCAGGGTCAGGGTCTAAAGGGAAGACTTGACTATCACCTAGCTTTTTAGGTGTCCCCAGACTCGGCATAGTGCTGGCCTCATGCTGGGCATGATGCAAGTGCTCACAGATGCTCGAGAGAAAGACTGCCATGTATGGGGGCTTCCAGTTCTCTTCAGTCTTTTCCCTAGGCTTGTGAGCCTAGTGGCTGCCTCAAAATTTCCTGGATTTGGAAATCAATACTCACACATTGGACCAAAGTAGGTACTGGACCAAGATCCTCTGCGGTTTGGAAGTGCAGGCAGACCAAATGTCATATCCGGGAGCACCAGGGTCAGCCCTGGGTGATGAAGCACTGTCTGGGGAGCTTGGCAGGGCAGGAAATGGCATTGCATCTCCTGGTGAACAGGTAGAAAGAGCTGGTGATGGAGGGTCTGGTGGCAGGTACACACAGAGGAGTTATCATGAGGTTAGAAGTCACCTGAATGATAAGGTATGTTAGGATCTTCTCGTCCTGTGTTGTCTAATATGGTGGCCACCTGACACGTATGTACATAGAGATGCAGAATCAGAGGTTGGGTCCCCGTCCCATTCCACATTCCACATACACTGAGTATGTGAGTGTGGCTGACATGTGCTGTGGGTATAAAATACATTCCAGGTTTTAAACTTTGAAAAAAAAATGTAAAATGTTCTCATTAAAAATTTTTATATTTACTACATGTCTAAATTGCATTTAATGATATAACTTCTTAGAATTAATTTCATACATTTCTTTTTAATATTTCAATGTAGGTAATAGAGATTTTAAAATTATATATGCATCTCACATTATATTTCTATTGGGCAGCACTAGCTTGGTCCATCCCTCTTATTTTACAGATGAGAAGAGAGTTTCCGAGGCCACATACCCAATGGAGATCAAACAAGGAGAGCTGAGAGGGTTACAGAATGGAGAGTGACCTGACCTTGAAAGTTGAAAGCAGTGGTCCAGTTGTGGCCTGGGTTTGGGACCATGGAATGGGGGGTTCCCTAGTGGCGCTAGTGGTAAAGAATCCGCCTGTCAATTCAGGGCATGCGGAATTGTTCCCTGGGTTGGGAAGATACCATGGAGGAGGAAATGGCAACCCACTCCAATATTTTTGCCTGGTGAATCCCATGGACAGAGAAGCCTAGTGGGCTACAGTCTATAGCATCACAAAGGCTTGGACATGACTGAGTGCCTTCGCATGCACACACATACACAGAACGGAGGCCTAGCGCCTTTCACTGAGGCAGCTGCGTGCTCTGGCCAGGGAGGTCCATACCCCTGGAGGAGTGTCTCTGGGGTGGCTGTCAGTTCTTAGAGCAGTGAGGGCTCCTCTCTACCCATGGCCTTGGCCCTGGGCAGTCTACACTGGTTCTGACAAAAGAACTGCGACGCAGTTGAGAGAGAGTGTCCCCAAGCAGTCACCACTGAGTCACCTGTGCTGAACAAGGCTGCCCAGTTGTCAGGGGGGCGCCTGAAAGCTACAGGACTCAGCAACATTCGAGCTGATTCTTGAGTGTGTCCTCTGTACCCAGACCAAGAAAAGGAAAAGACACAGTTCCTGGGCTGTATGACTTACAGTCTGGCACAAGGCAGCCCATTATCCATGAAGCAACTCCAGAACAGTGCCAGATAGCAAGGGCGAAATCCCAAGTGGGTAGCCCGGACCGCAACTGAGATGTGGCAGGGGCTGTGGGGAAGGAAATGACTCCAGTATTCTTGCCCGGAGAATCCCATGGACCAGGGAGCCTGGTGGGCTGCTGTTCATGGGGTCACACAGAGTCGGACACGACTGAAGCAACTTGGCACGCATGCATGCATACACTGGAGAAGGAAATGGCAATCCACTCCAGTATTCTTGCCTGGAGAATCCCAGGGATGGAGGAGCCTGGTGAGCTGCCATCTATGGGGTTGCACAGAGCCAGACACGACTGATGCGACCTAGCAGCAGCAGCAGCAGGGGCTGTGGTCATGAAGATGGCTTGCTATTTAGTGGGAAACCTGGCCTGGAGCCCTCGCGTAGCCTGAGATCTGTTGCTAACCATCCAGTGATTTGGGTAGATCACTCTCTCTCTCCCATCTCATTGTCCTCACTTGCACAATGGGATAACACTGGCCAGCTGGTTTCCATCCTGCTGACATGCAGGTGGGACGGGAATGCCACACATGTGACCAGGAAGGGGTGTCACCTAGGCGTGAGGGTTCAGGATTGCTCTTGGTGGGGGTGGCGGGGCATAGTGGGAGCAGCTGAAGGATGCCTGAGAGGGAGGCTGGCTGCATCATTTATCTTCTAAAATGGAGCACTTCTAAGGGTGAAAGGGGATGCTATTAATATTGAATTAGGACAAGAGATGGAGAGAAAGGTTACTCTATGTAAATACGATGGATGGTACTCTACTGGGAAGAAGCCAAAAGGCACAGATGAGACAAAGTCCAGTCTGGCTTAGGAGGCCAGCAGCTGGGGATCAGCTTTGAACTAGAGGATGGACAGCTGAGGGCGGAAGGTCAGGGTGAGTTAGAGGTCAAGGCGGGAAGGAATTTTGGGGCAGCAGTGACTCAGACAGAAGTGTGTAGATGTGTGCTCAGTTGTGTCTGACTCTTTGTGACCGCATGGTCTGTAGCCCTCCAGGCTCCTCTGTCCATGGGATTCTCAGGCAAGAATATTGGAGTGGGTCACCATTTCTTCTTCCAGGGGATCTTCCTGGCCCAGGGATGAAAACTCTATCTCTTGTGTCTCTGGCACTGGCAGGTGAATTCTTTACCAACTGCGCCACCTGGGTGTCCTCATTCAGACAGACGCTAGATGCAGAGAGTGGGGGCACCTGGTGTGGGCCAACCCTGCAGCTCTGTACACGTACCTCCTGGGGTTATGGAGGACCTGAAATGAGGATGTGAGAGAGACATGAAGTCAGGGGCCCAGCAAGGCCGGGCTGGTCTTATTGCTGACTACCAGTGAGCATTTTTGTGGGTGTCCTCTGGCTGATGATAGAGGAAAACTTGCTGCTTGGAACCCCATGAGGGAGTCCGAGAATACTGACCAAGTTAGGCTGTGGTCGCTGTATGCAGGGTGCACGCCATCAAACTGCTGGGCCCTTGAGAGCCACCCTCCACCCCCCAGGCCTCCAGCCCTGCCCACCTCCCTGACTCCAACAATGGGCCCTGTTGAGCCAGTGGGGTTCTGGGCAGCAGGAAGTCTTTAGTCCAAGCCCTACATATGAAGAGTGCCTTGGAAGAGGTGCCCCCGTGACCTTCAGTGGGGTGCTCAAAGGGGCCCATTCTTCTTGCCTGTGGTGCTTGGGTGGGAGGGAATGGCCCTGTGGCTTTGACCCCAGAGAGACATGACTGGCCCAGTGTTCCCCTTTGCCCTGCGGCTCTCTTGGTTCTATCTACTGACCTCATGGGATTGGCTTTTGAGTCCATCTTGGCTGCCGTGCATGGCCAGAGAGATGGGGCCTTTCTTCCCTCCCTGCGGCCCTGGCTGGTGGAATCTGGTAGGTGCTGAATCCTGCCCCCGACCCTCCACCTCGCCCTGGCTGCCTCCCTGCATGTACCCAGCACCCTCTTCTTCTGCTCATCATTCCCACAGCCTCTTATAGGGCCCTGTAGAGATTTCAGGAAAAACACACCCCAGCCTCCTGCCAGGGAAAGTGGTAAAAGCCTCCCTTCGTCCCAGGCCCTGGGGACTGGGTTGGCATGCTGTTCTATTCTCTGGTGGCCAACCGCCCCCTACTCCCCAACTCAGTCCTCTGGGATTCACCCTCACAGGCTCCGTTAGCAACAGATGCCATCACAGGCATCGAGGGACCCGTTTACGCGTGGAGGGAGCGGTGGGTGTCCTCCTAGGAAGATTCCCAAGTAGAATCCTTTAGTCCTTCTCGGCTGTCTTTAAATGCACCCAGAGGGCTTGTTGCTTAGAGCTGTTTCTGAGATGAAGAATCATAAACTCAGTTCACACAGCTTCCAGAGGTTTTCGGTAGATCTTTGGGGCCCTGGTCTGCTCTGACATGAAAGGTAGGCAGGTCCAGGCTTATTTTTCTTACAGTGTCCTCTTCCTTTATTTAGTTGGTCCCATGAGAAAAATCTCTGCATCACTCCATTATTTACTGATTCCTGGGGAGTCAGGCTCAGCCAGCCTGCCCTCCCACTAGGGGAAGCAACCTTGTGTGTTAAGGATGCACAGGATTTGTTTGAAGCAGGTGAGGTAAGACACACAGACATAGAAAGGGCTGTAGTGAGGAAATATGTTTTCATGCTCACAGATCGCTAGAAACAGGAGATAGGCCATGCTGGGAGAACACATGGGGAAGCACCAGGGCTGATCAGGAGGCAGAGCGAGGCGGGGGAGGGTGGAATACCAGGGCAAGAGTCTTCAAGTGGTTTCGCATTAAGGCTTCCCAGGTGGTGCTCGTGGTAAAGAACCCGGCTGCCAGTACAGGAGATGTAAGAGACTTGGGTTCAACTGTGGGTTGGGAAGATCCCCTGGAGGAGGGCATGGCAATCCATTCCAGTATTCTTGCCTGGAGAATCCCATAGACAGAGGAGCCTGGTGAGCTATAGTCCACGGAACTGCAAAGAGTTGGGCATGACTGAAGCGACAGCATGCACACATGCAGGAAGTAATAGGCAAAGCAGGGTAATCAGGTTTAAGACTGGATCATTGAGCAATGTCTGCAAGCTCTGGAGCATAGGGACTCTCCCATGTTATCTGGTAATCTGGTACCTACCTGGCTCTGGGGTGATTAGGTCAGGGGGATTGGGATCCTAGCAGTGCAAGAACTTAATATAAGGAGGAGTTTGGGGGTGTGAGCCTTGGACTGGGTGGTTTCCTATTGCCAGGAATTGGCTAGAATGGAGGGACAATCCCTCCAGTGTCAGCAAGATTACATGATGTCAAAAACATTCAATTCAGAAATTATAAAATGTGGTTATCATCCCCCATCTCTTTGCAAAATGCTGTAGGAATTCTAGCCATTCTGCTGTATCTTCAACAATACCTTTTCTCTGCCTCTTCCCTGAAGTCTTCTCTCACCCCACCCCTGGGGGCCTCAGAGGCAATGATTCCCTTCTCCCAGGGACTCTGCCTGTCCCTCTACAGTCTCCGCTATTCCGTGCCCAGACCTGGGGTTAGCTGTGCTCATGCTGACCTCCTCCCCAGGGTCATGAGCTCCCTGAGGATTAGCCTGATCCTGTATCCCCTGCAGTGCCTTTCCCTGGCCTAACACACAGGAAATGGTAGTGGAACACCAAATGAACTTCCATCAAACTCTAGGGAGCCATCTGTATCTCAGGGAACTCTGGACAATGTCTGCTGTCTAGGTGTCCCTCTTGAAAAAACAGCAGGGGATATGGCAAGGTGGGGACCTAGTGAGGCACTTACATTCTCATTACTGACAACGCGGGTGGCATTTTTGTGGGTATCCCCTGGCCTCCTCTGGACTATACCTGGAGCCATTCTTATTCTAGTGTTCACGACCTCATGGGAGTCCTTCGATCTCTGAACTTTCCTATAGAAGCATATGTGCATTCTCCTAGGAGAGAGAACCAGGGCATTCATCAGATTTTGGAATTGCTCCAAACAGGGACCAGATTAAGAGCCTTACAATGGATGGTCCCTGATGATACAGTGGTCCAGAGCTAGTGTCTAGAAGCTCTCATTGCATCTGTCCAGGTCAGTCCTGCTGGACTTCTGTTCCTCCCTGGCCCTGTCTCTGTGCCCTTCCTTCTCCCACGGTTAGGTCTCTGGACCCCCTGTAGGGCGGTGTCTCCCAGACTGATCCTGATCAGGGGATGGGGGTGATTTAACTCATTCTGGACCACCACCCTGGGGCTGATGGGACTCTGATCTGGAGAAAATGCAGAAGCCAAGGAATATAGTCAAAGAAGACAAAATCATAATAGTTTAGCCACTAAAAATGTCAAGGACTTTTAATTCCTCCTCCTAGGCTATAGGTATCCTTCTATATCCTTCCATCTGAGCCATATCCTTGGAGGTGTTTTGTAGATAATGAAACCCCCACCAGGTGAAAAAAGTTAACTACATGTTGACCAGACTATAACCATGGTACAGACTATAACCATGTAAGATGGCTGGTCCATCTTACACAATTCTGAGAACTGGCCCCAAGGGAATGCGGCCGCCCTGGAACTGGAGATTAACTCTACTTTATCAAGATGATGCTGATCAACCATTGTGTCTGACTTCACAGTGTCCCGTCCAGGTAACTTCTCAGGTGCTCCAAGAGTGGGGTCACTTACTTAAGGTCTCACCTACCTCCTCCTACTCTGCCCCGGCTGCTCTGGCCGGCAGCAGCCTGGTAGCTGCTGGGAGACTTTGCAGATACCAACAGTAACAGCAACAACAGCAATAGCTGCCGTTGCTGTTGATATTATTCTTATTACCAACAGTAATAGCAACTGTATATCAAAAGAGCAAAGGTGAAAGCTGACATCGACAGCTGACTCTGTGAAGGGCTTCCCTGTATTCATTTTCTCATTTGATTCTCACAACAGGCCTGTGGGACAGGAACTTTGATCTTTCCTGTCTCCATTTTATGGAAGGAAACTAAGACACAGAGAAGTCAAGTTACTCACCTGAGGTCACACAGCTGGTACATGTAGAGCCAGTGTGGATCCAGGCGTGTCCCACTCCCAAGCTCACACCTGTGGCGCCCATGCCACACTGCTGTGTGCCTAACTGCCCCCTCCATCTGGGAGCATCACTGTCCTAGCAGCTTTTCCTCTCCCCTCTCCCCATGGCTCTCACAGTGCCCCATCGTCCTTCTAAGCAAAGTACTCAGCACGCAGAATCGCCAACGCCTGTTTCTAGAGCATGAACTCCTTGAGGGCAGGGCCAGAGGGCTGGGCTCCCTGAGGGCGTGGCCTGGGTCACTCTTGTTCTCCACTGACCTGAGCCTGGTGCAGTGCCTGGCACACAGCACACCTGTGTCTCTTCTGGTTCTGTTGTGAGGTGCAGCCTTGGGCATGACCCATGCCTCACCACCAGTGTGCAGCCGACTGGCCACTCTGCCCTGCCAGCTTCATGCACTCCCTTGCCTGCTGCCTCCGACGAGGCTTGAAGGGAACGGAGGCGGGGATGCGGAGTTCAGAGTGTGTACCAGGCCTCCCCTCTCCCTGCTCACAGTGCTAGACCTCGATGGGAACTGACATTTTCTCTTGTGCCTTGACTGCTCCCTCCCCTCTCCTTGGGGATTCATGGCCCAGAAGCTGATTGGGAAGGACAGGGCCTAGTTTTACTGGAACAAACTGCCAGCGAAAGGACACACGCAGCCCCTCCTTCCTAAGATGCTGTGCCGCTTAGCCCTGTTCTGACAAAGAAGGCCAAGGCCAACAGGCCTTGAGGGCCTGCAGGGGCCTCTCAGCTTGGGCCTGGGCTCCGAAGGTTTGGCATGTCTCCAGTTTCCTGATTCTGAGGAATCTCTGTCCTGATGTATTCTTTCTGCCCCCAAGACCATGGCAGGTGGGGGCTCTGGGCTCCCAGCCTACCTGAAGCCAGATTCCAGGATAAGGGTGCATTGATGCTCTTGCCTCAATGTCAGTATCTGGAGCCATGGGAGCATCCACAGGAGGCCTCATCCCAGGAGATTCTCAGGTCTAAGCGAGGCTCACCCTCTGAAGCCAGAGAGCTTTGTGAGAAGAGGTGTTGGGAGATATGGCCAGGAAGAGAGGTGCCGTAGAGTGCAGATATATACAGGGGACCTCTGAGCTGAAGCAGAAATGAGTATTGGGTCTTTAAAACCATGTGTCTCCTCTGGATGGGCCAAAGGTTGTTTAAAGCATCTGTTGGAGCCTGCATCCATTGTAGGAATAGAATCCCAGAATTGGTGTCCTCGCCAATTTGTCCTGGGGTCTGACTCTTGTCTTCCAGGAAATCCCATTGCCTCTGTTAGTTCACCTATGTTCACCTATAGGTCCATCCATCAGCCTATCAAAAATTCATCAATGATCCATAGCACCACCCCCAGCAAACGCTTACCCTCTTGCTGGAGAGACAGGGCGGGTGGCTGTGTATGCACACCCACAGATGATGAACCGGCACAGGGTGTGACTTGTATGGGATAGAGTGAGGTGACATGCACCTTGTCACCTGCCTGACAGGGCAGGCAGATGAACTTGGGAGGAGTCAGAGCGGGGAGGGGTCCACATGGATTGGGGTGCTGGGAGAGGGGCACGCAGAGGGGTCTGGAAGGATGCAGCTTTGTGAACAGGAGAGCAAAGAGCCTCTGACTAGATGGAATCAGGCCATGTGGCTCTGGTGCCACCAGCATCACCCTTCGAGCTCCACTCTGAGCATGACCTGTTATTGCCACACACCTGGCTCAGTGCTGCTGCACCCTGGTGCCCACACCCTTGAAGACAGACGATCAATTGAGAGAAGAGTGGACAGAGGAACAGGATACCAGGTTCCCCCCTCCCTCCTTTCCTCCTTTCCGTGTGAAGCAAGCACTGTTTTAACAGTGAACATAGGCAACACCACTGCCCTCATGGAGCTTGCATTTATCTTTGCCACCAGTCCCTGCTTTTGTTTTTTCTCTGTAAAATGAGACTACTTCTGTTACCAAACTCAGGTTCAGATGCTCACCACTCAACAATCCAATACTGAGAAACAAGTGTTGGGTGAAAGGAAAGAGCTTTATTGAGGAAGCCAGCAATCCCAGGGAGAAGGTGGACTCATGTCCCAAAGGGCCAACTTCCTCTTGTCGATGAGGGAGCAAGAGTTTTAAAAGGAGAATTTCAGGGGTGCATGGGGTGGGGGGACAGAGTCTATGCACAGAACAGCACAGTCAGCTCTGACAATCATCTTGAAAATGGTCATTCAGTGGTCTTATCAGTGCCGTCTTGATTGTTTTAAGAGCAGCTAATCTCCAGTTCCAGGGTGGCTTCATTTCCTTGAGGCCAGTTCTTGGAATTGTGTATGATGGAGCGGTTTGTGTTATGGTTATAATCTGGTCATCTTATAGTTAACATTTTTCACCTGATGGAGGTTTCAGTATCTGCAAGACAACTCAAAGAATATGGCTCAGAATATTATCTGTAGTCTGTGAGGAGGAATTAAAAGTTCTTAACTTTGTTTAGTGGCTAAACTATTATTGTGTTCTTTGACTGGGTTCCTTTACTTCTGCATTTTCTCACTTTTCTGATTAAATTCTTTGGCTAAAGTTGCACAGACAAGATGCAGGCAGAGGACATGGGGTGGGATCTGTTCTAGGAATGCCTCACAGGGTCCTGCTCCCTTATACTTCTGCCTCCAAATCTTTCAAAATCATTGGAACTTATACTTAGTTGTAAGCTGGGCTGGTCACACCTGTGGAAGGTCCTTTCCTGGGGATATGCGCCAGCATCACTACTACCATCATTGACGCAGGAAAGCATCAGTGCAGCCCCAGACGACTGAGGGATAACCCACACATCCCCAGGTCCTGGTTGGATTTTCTGCATCAGGTAGGGCCTTCTCGGATGCTCACGTCACACACTCTCTGCATCCTGGTGTCTCACACCCTCTCTTATGTTGCCCCAGGGCAGAACAAGAAGGCCTGCCCTGCCTGTGTGTTTAGGTTAGCTGCTTCATGGTTGATTTCCGATTCATCCACTCTGTTCCCTTGCTGGAGACTAAACACTGAAACAATTATTGTTTAATTTCAAGTGGAAGGAGCACTAAAGGAGACATGGTGTGACCTTTCCTGTGTATGTATCTATAGATAGAGATATATAGACATTGGAATTTATTTCCCCAGGGAGAGCAGTGGTACCGTGCTGCCAGCTGGGTCTGCGTTTGGAGCTGTGTTTGTGTACAGTGCTATGTGTAATTTATTTCCCCAGGGAAGAGCTGCTAAGATGGCACATCTGATTCCTGTAGAGATTTCTTTTCCTTTTTTTCTTTTTTTAAAAAATAAACTAATCTACCCCTTACCCCCAGAGGAAAAATGTCTCCTCCATCTAGTGGCCTTATGTGACTGGTGTCTTTGAGTTTCACAATGCCTTGGCAGAGGGCTAGGACTCTGGTCCCTGCAGATTCTCTGGGATCCCAAGTCACGCAGCCTCTTTCTGATGTCATCTTGGACAGGGGTTGGGGGAAGGGACTACAGAATGACTGAGACCAAGGACACACAGTGCCAGTCTTGTCTTGCTTTTTCTCATCTTTCTTCTGTGGGCTCTAAGTGATAGTTTCATTCATGTGTTGGCTTACTCTTCCCTGGCACTAGCTTTGGCCTGGAGTTAGGAAGCAGCGTCCTCATGCTTCGGGTACCTCTCCCAAATCCACTCCCCACATCCCTCCCCTTCCTCAGCCAGAGCCACCTCATGAGGCAGTTCTCAGACCCTCGGGTAAATTATTAAGAACTCCAGCTCTTTGTGTTCCCAGTCCTCCTCTGTGCCCGATTGTGGGGAGATTAGAAATGTTTAGAAGGCATTATTTAATTAGTTAGCAAATGCAGTGCTTACTTTAATTTTGTAAATTCAGTAGGCACAAGTGCCCACCCACTTGTTCCAGTTGCCAAACAACTTTAAATTTCATTTGTGGTCTCTGGTGCTGTTTCCTCTTTGATTGTGTGTATCTGTGTTTTGTGTGTCTGAGGGAGTGTAGTTCCGCCCCCCCCCCCATCCTCCTTTTCTCCTGAGCCCCTACCTTGATGCCTGCTATTTCATCTTATCCTCTTTGATGCCTTCTTTTGTCCTCCATTTCCTTCAGGGTCTCCGTCCATCCCCTTCCCTAGCTGTTGGGGTTTAGGGTAGAATTATCTTCACCCATTGCTGGAACTCACGAGGCAAGAATTCTCAGAAGCTCTCTCTCTCTCTCGAGGGCTTTAGGGGAGTGAGGGGCTGTCTCTGTGCTGTGATTTCAGGGACACTGAGAAGCCCTGAGAGCCCAGAATATTAACCTGAGCCAGTGTTGCAATGCCTGAAATGTCCCCATTGAAAATTTGTAACTCTGGTCCCCTCCCCAAGGGAACAGTGAGTGCTTTTGAGGGGATTAAACTATCAGGAGGTTTTCGCGAGGAAATAATGACTGATCTCATGGGTGCTGTTGGTTTGAGGGGAGCAGCAGGACAGCACCCTGCTCCTGGAAGGGCATAGAGATGCAGGAAATGAGCATGGATGAGAGAAATTTCTGAAGTCACACACCCCACCATGCATGCCCTTTTCCAGGAAAAGTCTAGCTCTTTGGCAGATTGCACCGTTTTCCCTAAAATGCATCAGAGAATTCCCAGACCTGGAGTTCAAACAACTTCTGAGTCTGGGTATAGGATGTTGGCTACCCCAGGCTTCCTGTGCCTCCTGGGTAATGTTGACTGGACACGGCAGTGATGCAGGAGGCTTTCTTGCCAAGAAGCAGGAGGACTTGATTGCAGTGGGGTCTGGAAGGCAACCTAAAAGGAGAGGACCACAGAAGTTGCCTCTATAGGGGGCAGAAGTTGTCATCTATGAGGGAGCCTGGAACTTAAGCTAAACATGCAGACTCTCAAGAGGATGGATCCAGTGGGGAAACTGAAATTGGAGCTGCTTGGGGGAATGTCTTAGTTGCGTTTCCTCAAAAGCAAGCTCTAAGCCAAGAAGTTGCGTGCAAGTAGTTTATTTAGGAGTTTGGTCCTGGGAACTGATGAGGGAACGGGAGGGAAGAAAGCCAATAAACGGTATGCTGTTAATCAGGTGACATCCTTGGGAAACTGAGACTCAGTCCCTGGGGAACTCTAGAAGACAGTATAAAACACAGAATTATCCCACCAGAGGGGTAGAGAAACCGAGAATGAGTCCTTCAACACTTCCAGCCCTGCGGCACTGGCAGATGTTGCTTCTGGTTGTGTTGATTGCCCAGCACTTTTGAGGGGTTTGAGAGGAGAGCTGCCAGTGCAGTGAGATGCTGTTGGCATGGACTGGAACAGTAGTGCTTAGGGGCTGCAGGCAGGGAATGGATAGCATCCTCTCTGGTCCATGGCTTGCTATTGTTGTTGTCACTCAGTCGTGTCTGACCCTTTGCAATCCCATGGGCTGTAGTCCACCAGGCTCCTCCATCCCTGGGATTTGCCAGGCAAGAATACTGGAGTGCTTGTCACTTCCTTCTCCGGGCAATCTTCCTGACCCAGGGATTGAACCCATGTCTCCTGAATTACAGAAGAATTCTTTACCACTGAGCCACCGGGGAAGCCCAGACCCACTCCTGCCCCAGTGAAGTTTACTGTGTCTTCACTGCTGCTTTTGAATGGTGACTGATCACACATTCTTTAAAAAAAAAAAGAGAGAGAGAGAGAGAAAAAGACAGCTTGAAGGTTAGTGAAACAAACTGAAGTTTTACAGCTGCAGTTGGTTCTGAGGCTGTACTTGATTTTCATCGTATTGCTATTTCTACCACCAGTTCTAAATTCTTGTGCTTATCAGCATTTTTGCTGTTCTGGGACCAAGCCATTATCCCTGAGAAACTGGGCCCTCGGGGCACTGGGACTTTGTCAGGCCATTGGTGGCCACAATTGCCCATTCATGATTATCAAGGTGCACAACCCCAGTGAGTTGGCTGAGTTCCACACATCACCCTTTCTGCCTCTCTTTGTAGCAGAAACCTTAACTCCTCGTGATAATCAGTGTCAATTTCCCCTGACACGCCTGCTGTTTCTCTGGCATAAGGAGCCCCAGAGAAAGAATGTGGGCCTTCCCCCTAGAGAGGAGGAACGCAGTAAAGAGGTGGTTAAGTCATTGATGTAGGTCAGTTCTTCAGGGTTCTGTCTTCCTTCATGCCAATTTTTTGGTTTCTTTTTCCACACCTGACCTACCCTGGAACCTTCCCCTGGGGTATGCACACACTGCTCAGCCAAGATGAATCTCAAAGTGAAGGCTTCTAGGAGGAGCAAGACTCATTATGGCCTGGAGTTATCCCTTTACTTTTGACTCCAAGGAACCTTTCTGGGCATGTGTATGGTTCAGTTCAGCTCAGCTGCTCGGTCGTGTCCTTCACTTTGCTACCCCACGGACTGCAGCACGCCAGGCCTCCTTGTCCATCACCAACTCCCGGAGCTTACTAAAACTCATGTCCATTGAGTCAGTGATGCCATCCAACCATCTCACCCACTGTCGTCCCCCTGTCCTCCTGCCTTCAATCTTTCCTAGTATCAGGGTCTTTTCCAATGAGTAGTTTCCTTGCATTAGGTGGCCAAAGATTGGAGTTTCAGCTTCAGCATCAGTCCTGCCAATGAATATTCAGGACAGATTTCCTTTAGGACGGACTGGTTGGATCTCCTTGCAGTCCAAGGGACTCTCAAGAGTCTTCTCCAACACCACAGTTCAAAAGCATCAATTCTTTGGCACTCAGCTTTCTTCACAGTCCAATTCTGACATCCATACATGACCACTGGAAAAACCATAGCCTTGACTAGACGGGCCTTTTTGGCAAAGTATTGTCTCTGCTTTTGAATATGCTATCTAGGTTGGTCATAACTTTCCTTCCAAGGAGTAAACGTCTTTTAATTTCATGGCTGCAATCACCATCTGCAGTGATTTTGGAGCCCCCAAAATAAAGTCTGACACTGTTTCCCCATCTATTTCCCATGAAATGATGGGATCAGATGTCTTGATCTAGTTTTCTGAATATTGAGCTTTAAGCCAACCTTTTCACTCTCTTCTTTCACTTTCATCAAGAGGCTTTTTAGTTCCTCTTCACTTTCTGCCATAAGGGTGGTGTCATCTGCATATCTGAGGTGATTGATATTTCTCCCGGCAATTTTGATTCCAGCTTGTGCTTCTTCCAGCCCAGCGTTTCTCATGATGTACTCCGCATAGAAGTTAAATAAGCAGAGTGACAATATCCAGCCTTGACATACTCCTTTTCCTATTTGGAACCAGTCTGTTGTTCCATGTCCAGTTCTAACTGTTGCTTCCTGACCTGCATATAGGTTCCTCTAGTGTTTCCCATTCTATTGCTTTCCTCTATTTCTTTGCATTGATCATTGAGGAAGACTTTCTTATCTCTCATTGCTATTCTTTGGAACTATGCATTCAAATGCGTATATCTTTCCTTTTCTCCGTTGCCTTTCACTTCTCTTCTTTTCATAGCTGTTTGTAAACTATCTTCATAGTGCATGTGTGCTGTCTGCCTTATTCTTTACTCAGACAAGTCTTTTGCCTCTCTTTGGCCTTGCCATGATTATTCTCTTGAGACATTTACAGGAGACAAAGACTGGCTATTTACCCTGTTTCTGTTGTTAGCTCCATTTCCTAGAGCAAACAGTGGACCCGTTGTAAATTCCTCAACTGGAGCTCACCTATTTCTTGCCTCAGGAAATGCAAAGAGGAGGCTGGCTGATTGTAAATGTCCAACCTGAAGCCAGTAGTCATGTATGGATGTGAGAGTTGGACCATAAAGAAAGCTGAACACTGAAGAATTAATGCTTTTGAACTGTGGTGTTGAAGAAGACTCTTTAGAGTCCCTTGAACTGCAAGGAGATCCAACCAGTCCATTCTAAAGGAAATATGTCCTGAATATTCATTGGAAGGACTGATGCTGAAGCTGAAATGCCAATACTTTGGCCACCTGATGCAAAGAACTGACTCATCGGAAAAATCCTGATGCTGGGAAAGACTGAAGGTGGGAAAAGAAGGGACGACAGAGGATGAGATGGTTGGATGGCATCACTGACTTGATGGATATGAGTTTGAGCAAGCTCTGGGAGATGGTTATGTACAGGGAAGCCTGGCGTGCTGCAGTCTGTGGGGCCTCGAAGAGTCAGACACGACTGAGCAACTGAACTAACCTGGAGCGTGTCTATCTCCTACCTCAGTCCCATGGTCAGGTTTTCAACCCCTGCCAGAGCCCAGTGGTATGCTCAAAACTGTTAACACAAGTTTGTAGGCCTAATGTACAGTGAGGCCAACTAAACTGAAATGTCAGAGTTTGGAGAAGAGAAAAGTTAATTGCAAGGCAGTGCAAGGAGACCAGTAGCTTAAGCCCTGAGGAGCCTCAAGTTCCCCAAAAGTTTCAGCAAAGCAGTTTTAAAGGGCAAGTGAGGGAAAGGACGTCAGGAAGCAACAGTTAGAACTGGACATGGAACAACAGACTGGTTCCAAATAGGAAAAGGAGTATGTCAAGGCTGGATATTGTCACTCTGCTTATTTAACTTCTATGCAGAGTATATCATGAGAAACTCTGGGCTGGAAGAAGCACAAGCTGGAATCAAGATTGCCGGGAGAAATATCAATCACCTCAGATATGCAGATGACACCACCCTTATGGCAGAAAGTGAAGAGGAACTAAAAAGCCTCTTGATGAAAGTGAAAGAAGAGAGTGAAAAGGTTGGCTTAAAGCTCAACATTCAAAAAACTAAGACATCTGATCCCATCACTTCATGGGAAATAGATGGGGAAACAGTGTCAGACTTTATTTTTTGGGGCTCCAAAATCACTGCAGATGGTGATTGCAGCCATGAAATTAAAAGACGTTTACTCCTTGGAAGGAAAGTTATGACCAACCTAGATAGCATATTCAAAAACAGAGATAATACTTTGCCAAAAAGGCCCGTCTAGTCAAGGCTATGGTTTCTCCAGTGGTCATGTATGGATGTGAGAGTTGGACTGTGAAGAAAGCTGAGCGCCGAAGAATTGATGCTTTTGAACTGTGGTGTTGGGAAGACTCTTGAGAGTCCCTTGGACTGCAAGGAGATCCAATCAGTCCATTCTAAAAGAGATCAGTCCTGGGTATTCTTTGGAAGGACTGATGCTAAAGCTGAAACTCCAATACTTTGGCCACCTCATGCAAAGAGCTGACTCATTGGAAAGTAGTATGATGCTGGGAGCGATTGGGGACAAAGGAGAAGGGGACAGCAGAGGATGCGATGGCTGGATGGCATCACTGACTTGATGGACATAAGTTTGAGTGAACTCCGGGAGATGGTGATGGACAGGGAGGCCTGGCGTGCTGCAATTCATGGCGTTGCAAAGGGTCGGACATGACTGAGCGACTGAACTGAACTGAACTGAACTGAGGGGAGGGAGTCACAGCGCCGGTGATCAGCTTGTGCCCAGTTCTCTGACTGGTTTATGGTGAGGCAGCAGGGTGGTGTCTCTGGGGTTAGCATTATCCTTCCTTCCTTCCCTGGTGGCTCAGATGGTAAAGTGTCTGTTTACAATGTGGGAAACCTGGGTTCAATCCCCGGGTCAGGAAGTTCCCTAGAAAAGGAAAAGGCAACCCATTCCAGTACTCTTGCCTAGAAAATCCCATGGAGGGAGGAACCTGGTGTCCATGGGGTTGCAAAGAGTTGGACACACTTTCTTTCCTTAGGCGGCAGGAGGCTTGGCCTGGGGCTATGTGCTATTCAGCAAGCAGTTCCTCCATTTGGTGTGTGTGTATGGGGCGTGGGGTGAGGTTGTTCAGATCTCTGAAACAACTCAGGAAATTTGTGTCAAATACTATTATCTTTGTATTTCCTGGAGAGGAGCTAAAGCAGAGGATATGGGGGAAGGTCCTCCCGGTTGGACCCCTTAGGGTCCTGCTTGGTTATAAAGCTGCATTTTGGATGATAAGAGCATTTCACTGCACATAGCACAGCCTTGGTTGAATCTTAGATTTCTGTCCTGTGACTTCCTTGTTTAAGCTGGCCAGAGACTCCAACAACATTATCTATCCCAGATACTGTCTCATGGAATCTGCAGGTCTTTTGGTAAGATTCTCTTAAAAGTGGGATGGTCAAGATCCATTGATTTTGTTGTAGCCACGGGTTCCGGGAAACAAACTTACTCAGAAGGACAATGGAGATAGTGGAGTGCAGTTTATTATACTGGTGGGCCCAAGGCAGAGTCTCCTCTTAGCCAAGGACCCCGACCAGTTTTTGTGAAAACCTTACGTACCCTAAGTGTATGAGGTTCCCTGTAACTAGTCTGAACAAAGGATACAGTCAAAGTTAAAAAAATGATACAGTCAAAGTTAACCCATGATTCATATGCCTTAAGCCTAGGTAGTTAACAGTGGACAATTGTCAATAGGCTTGTGTTCATACCCCAGCAAGCATAATAGAATGTATGATTCTATTCAGTTACACAGATAATTGGGGTATTCTTTTAGGCAATGGAGAGCTCTGGGGCTCTTCCTTCCAGGGGCCTGGTTTTCCAGTTGGTATGTCGTTTCTATAGATACTGGGCATATAGCTCAAAGTCCACAGTCCGGCCCAAGATGGAGTCCTGCTTTCAAGATGGAGCCTGCTCTGTCCATTTCCTCCTTTGGTTTCTCCTTTTTCTGTGCTGTTGTGTTAATGGCACCGCACTCCAGCACTCTTTCCTGGAAAATCCCATGGACAGAGGAGCCTGGTGGGCTGCAGTCCATGGGGTCTCTAGGAGTCAGGCACGACTGTGCGACTTCCCTTTCACTTTTCACTTTCATGCATTGGAGAAGGAAATGACAACCCACTCCGGTGTTCTTGCCTGGAGAATCTCAGGGACGGGAGAGCCTGGTGGGCTGCCGTCCATGGGTTCGTGCAGAGTTGGACAAGATTGAAGTGACCTAGCAGCAGCAGCAGCAGCTAAGTCATTTCAGTCATGTCTGACTCTTTGCAACTCCATGGACTGTAGCCCACCAGGCTCCTCTGTCCATAGAATTCTCCAGGCAAGGATACTGGAGGGGATTGCCATTTCCTTCTCCAGGGAATTTTCTTGATCCAGAGATGGAATCCTGGTCTCTGCACTGCAGGCAGGTTCTTTACCATCTGCGCCACTAGCTTTATTCCCACTGCTGTGGGAACCTGAGCTCAATTCTACTAGGAAATCTGGAAACAGATGAGGGCATTCCTCTGAGTGCTCTCACCCAAGGATCATTGGCTGAAGGCTTCTCCTGGGCATATTGACTCAGAACTTTCAGACTGCCCTATGGATTTTCAGGATGAAGGAAAGCTCTCATGCAGAGAGAGAGATATGCTGGCAGCAGGATGTCACCAAAATGGGGATCTGGGGAGGTCACTCACAGCATCTTTTACTGAGAGGTACATTCAAAGTCCAAAAAGTCCATGAAGAGAGGCAGTGGCTTGAGGTCATTCCTCAGTGTATACCAGGCAGGCTGAGGACTTGAGACGACAGCCAACCCATGTTGGTCATTAAGAAGCAGCAAGTGGGCTTCAAGAAAGAGCACACTGTGATCAGAAAACTTGGCCCAGTCCAGGTCTGTCAGTGGCCAAAGATTTTTTGCAACTGGGGCAGAGGGCTTGCTACCAAGGGTTGGAGGTGGTGATGGTGGGGCATATGATGTGTGATTCATTAGGGACCGAGACTGGGCAGGGCTATTGATCTGCTGAAGAGTGAGGTGGAGCAGAACTCTTCAGACCTTTAGGGAGTTCACTTAATGCAGTGATTTTTAACTCTTTCTCTGAAAACCCTACATTCAGTAGAGGTGCCTCCAGGCTCTGGAGTCCACCAAAGGGTGGGCTGCTCTGCCTCCAGTCCCATCTCAAGCACGGTCACTTTGGTTTGCTGTCTTCTGGATCAGCTTGTGTTTGAAACAATATTTCTGCTTCTAAAAGAGGGCTGGAAAACCACTGATCTAATCAATCTGTGAAGCTCTGATTGATCTACGTTTGTGTGAATCCATTTGCCGAGTCAGAGGGTCAGGTCTTGGGGCAGCTGGTTTCCTGTGCTGGAGGCTTGACACTCAGGGAATGTCCGTGGGTCACAGTGCCATTTAAAAATTGTACTTCTTCCATCTTCTCTCTAAACCAGAGAAAGTGGGGAAGTTCAGGCATTTCCTGTATCACATGGGTTTTCCTTGGAATACTGCTTCACTGGGAGTCCCAGATGAAGGTGTCAATTCATTTCCAAGTCAGAAGGATTTCACATGGTCTTTGTATCTGCCTCTGCTCCAAACCCCAGCTACATTTGGACTTGGCAGACACAGTCTCCTTCCTCGCAGCCTCTGCTGGCCCAGCACCTTGGACAGGGACACAGGAGGCTGTTTTGAAGACTATTTCTCTCAAGAGGACAATTTAGTCTTTGCTCTGTGCATGTCAGCAGAGCTCTTAAATTTTGAAGACAGTTGGATGAAATTGAATGTAGCCAATTTGCATCTTCAAATCGATTTTGTATACATGGGCGTGTGCACTCACCTCTCTGGGGACAAGGGAGGAATTATGTTTGATGGCTCACAGGCAAAAAGTTGACAATTTGCTCTGTTCATCTCTGACCATGGGCTCTGTGACCTGGTGCCTCAGTTTCCATAAAATGGGAATGGAGTGGGCTGGGTGTTTTCTGAGATCTATTTTGGCTTTAGTATTCACATTTTGTACCTTTGGGGAAAAAGAGGGATAAAAAGCCAAAGGTCCATGTTACCCTGTGTAGCCGAACTGCAGCTCAGTTCGGGGAGAGTAAAAGTGTGCTTTGCACAGTCTTGGCCTCAGACCCAGGCTCAGTGTTTGGATGCTGTCAGGATGAGCAGGTTAGGAGGTGTGGAGGGAGAGGGAGCAGGCTTCTTGTGCTCACCCTGCTGCAGGCTCCCTGTAACTGTGATTGGCCGTGGGTGATCCAGAGGGGTACCACATCTCTCCGAGCCTCAACTGCCGTGACCATAATGAGGCTAAACATAACTACCTCCTAGGATGGCTGACAAGAATAACCAGGAATGCCTAAGATAAAGGCACTCATCGATTTTAGGTCTTGGTCTTGGATCTGGAATGGTAGATTTGGGCACAATCCTGGCACCGCTCATTTCTGCTCATCTCTTCATCTTTATCTTGTACTGTCCCACAGCTCAAGGACTTTTTCCTGCAATTGTCCTCTTTCTCTCTCCTGCATCATTAATTTTTACCTCTCTGCCCTGTACTGGAGTGTTCGCATCAGAATACAAACATGCTATAATATCTTCAATTAAAAAAAAAAATCTCCTTTGACCCCCACATCCCTCTTCAGCTGCTGTTCAACTTCTCTGCTGGTTTTGACAGTGAAACTTTATCAGTAACTTGCTTTTTTCCCACTTTCTCACCTCTCATTCTCCCCTGAGACCATTCCAATCGAGGCTTCATTCCTACCACCTAGCTTAAACAGCTTTTGCAAAGGTTGAAAATGTGAAAAGTGAAAATGTTAGTCGCTCAATTGTGTCTTACTCTTTGTGACCCCATGGACTGTAGCTTCTATCTACAGAATTCTCCAAGCAAGAGTATTGGAGGGGGCAGCCATTCCCTTCTCCAGGGAATCTTTCCAACCCAGGGATCTTCCCAAACCTGGGTTTCCTGCATTGCAGGCAGATTCTTTATCATCTGAGCCACCAGAGAAGCTCTTGCCAAGGTTGCCTATTGCTAAATTCAATGGTCAATGCAGAGTCCTCATGGTGATCTGTCAGCAGCGTTTGTCACAGCTGACCACTGTTTTTCTTGCAACACCTTTTCCTCTTGGCTCACACTCCCTGTTTTCTTTACCAATCATCTGTGCTGGATTTTCCTCTTCCTAACCTTTTACTATTGAAGTTCTCCAGTGCTTAGTTCTTCTCTATGTTTCTACTTGTGTTTATATCGCCAATCCCAGATCCAACCTCATTCCCCTGATTACAGATAGATATATCTAGCTTTCTCAATACTGCTGCTTGGTTGTCTCATCAGTTCAGTTCAGTTCAGTTGCTCAGTCGTGTCCGACTCTCTGCGATCCCATGAATCGCAGCACGCCAGGCCTCCCTGTCCATCACCAACTCCCGGAGTTCACCCAGACTCACGTCCATCGAGTCGATGATGCCATCCAGCCATCTCATCCTCTGTTGTCCCCTTCTCCTCCGCCCCCAATCCCTCCCAGCATCAGACTACTTTCCAATGAGTCAACTCTTCGCATGAGGTGGCCAAAATACTGGAGTTTCAGCTTTAGCATCATTCCTTCCAAAGAAATCCCAGGGCTGATCTCCTTCAGAATGGACTGGTTGGATCTCCTTGCAGTCCAAGGGACTCTCAAGAGTCTTCTCCAACACCACAGTTCAAAAGCATCAGTTCTTCAGCGTTCAGCCTTCTTCACAGTCCAACTCTCATAGGCATCCTGAATTTAACATATCCTAAGCTGAACACGATGGACATGAGTTTGAGTAAACTCTGGGAGTTGGTGATGGAGAGGGAGGCCTGGCGTGCTGCGATTCATGGGGTCACAAAGAGTCGGGCATGGCTGAGCGACTGAACTGATCTGAAGTGAAGCTGAACACACCTTCAAAACTGGTAATCACATCCTCATTTCAGTAATGGGAGAGTGACCTTTGCCAGATATTCAGACCAAACACCTTAGACTCATCTGTGATGTCTCTCTTCCTTTCATTCTCTACATCTAATCCATCAGTAGAATAAGGAAGCTCTCTCTGTTTGAAATAATCCCACCCCAATTCCTTCTTCCCTCCTCCCCCACAGCCATGCTGGAGCAAGTAACCATGGACTCTTTCTAACTCTTGGAAGAGTCCACTAACTCATCTCTTTGCTTCTGTTCTTCTTATAGTTATGGTTCAGTAGCTAGTTCATGTCTGACTCTTTGTGACCTTATGGACTGCAGCACACCAGGCTTTTCTGTCCTTCACTGTTTCCTAAAATTTGCTCGAACTCATGTCCATTGAGTTTGGGATGCCATCCAACCATCGCTTTGTCTGTCTTAGGGTGATTATGGTTTAGAATGATAATTTTATTTTTAATCTTTTGAAGTATAGTTGATTTACAATGTTAATTTCTGCTGTACAGCAAAATGAGTCATACATGTATGTATATATGTGTAAAATCTTTTTCTGTATTCTTTCCCATTATGGTTTATCACTAGATAGTGAATATAATCCCTGTGTTATACCGTAAGAACTTGTTGTTTATTCATTCCATCTATAGTAGTTTGCATCTGCAAATCCCAAACTTCCCCAAACGCCTCCTCTACTTCCCTCCCTCTTGGCAACCACAAGCCTGTTCTCTGTGTAGAAGGATAATTTAAAGACATTGTCAGGTCATGTTACAAGTCAGCGCAAAACAATCCAATACATTCTAATTTCACTCAGATAAGTGCTACACGATCTGGGCCTTTTCTACCCTCTGATCTCACTGTTGTCCTTTGCTCACTTGGTCCTAGCCACATTATTCTCTAATGTGCTGAGATGATCTCACCCCAGGGCCTTTGCACCTGCTATTCTGTCTGCCTGGGATGATCTTCCACCCACTATCAATCTGTTCACTTCCTTACTTCTTTCAAGCCTTTACACAAATGATACTGCCTCAGAGAGCCTTCTGTGAACATCCTACCTAAAGTACACCTTTGTCATTCTCTATCCACTAATTCTTCTTTTTATTTTTAAACTTTAACAGCTTTATTGAAGTATAATTGGCACACATGCATATTTAAACCACACCATTTTTATAACTTTTGACATATCCATCAGTGAAACCATCAGCACAATCAAGATAATGAACCATCCATTACTCCCAAATGTCTACTTTTGTTGCTTTGTAATCTCTTCCTGCCTCTCCTCACACATAAGCAATTGCTGATCTGTTGCTACAGATTAGCTTGCACTTTCTAGAACTCACATAAATGGAATTGTATAGTATGTATTCTTTTGTAATCTGGCTTCTTTCACTCAACACAATTATTTTGAGATTCATGCATGTCATAACGAGTGTCATTTCCTTTTATTGCTGAGTATTATT
This sequence comes from Aepyceros melampus, assembly GCA_006408695.1. Taxonomy (NCBI): domain Eukaryota; kingdom Metazoa; phylum Chordata; class Mammalia; order Artiodactyla; family Bovidae; genus Aepyceros; species Aepyceros melampus. The sequence goes on along the minus strand of SJXQ01002607.1, from coordinate 94,883 downwards.
TCATTGTGTGCTGATCCATTCACCTATTGCTACATGGAATATTTGTAATTGTTGGTTATTACAAATAAAGATATGATGGCTGTTGCTGTTTAGTCACTATGTCATGTCTGACTTTGAGACACCATGGACTGTAGCCTGCCAGAATCCTCTGTCCATGGGATTTCCAGGCAAGAATACTGGAGTGGATTGCCATTTCCTTCTCCAGGAGATCTTCCCCAACATGAGATCAAATCCACGTCTCCTGCTTGGCAGGTGGATTCTTTAAAAGATATGGTGGAGATTCATGTAAAAGGCTTTGGGTGAACACATTTTTTCCCCTCTCTTTTGGGTAAATATCTCAAAACATAATGATTAAGTTATATGGTAGGCATCTGTTTAATTTTCAAGAAACTGTCAAATTATTTTCTGATGTATCTGTACCATTTTACAGATAAACCAGTATTGTATGTGAATTCCAGTTCCTCTTCATCCTTGCCAACACTCAGTAATTCTAAAAGCTGTTGTTGTGGTATCTCATTGAGGTTTTAATTTGAATTTCCTTAATTATTAATTATGTCTAACATTTTTTTCATGTGCTTATTTGCCACCCATATGTCTTAGGTGGCAAAGTGTCTGTTCAAAACTTTTTTTCATTGTATTAAGTTTTCTGGTTCTACATAATAAACTATCATAAACTTAGTGACGTAAAAGAGCGTTCATTTATTATCTTATTCAATAACATGTAGATTGGAATTTTTTGTTATTATTTTTGCATATGGACATCTGCTGTTTTGGATATTGGTCTATAGTTTTATTGTAATGTTGGTATTGTAATGGTTTGCCACCAAAGTAATAAAGACTGCAGAGAGTGAGTTGGGAAGTATGTCTCTTCTTCAGTCTTCTAAGAGTTTGTATAGAATTGATATTATTTTTTCCTTAAAATTTGGATAGAATTTATCAGTGAAACCATCTGGGTTTGGAATTTTTTTGTGGGAAGAACTTTTTTTAATAGATACAAGGTTATTTAAGTTTTCAATTTATTTGTGATAGGGTTTTGGTATTAATAGTTTCTATATTTCAAGAAATATACCCATTTTATTTAAGTTGTCTAGTTTATCAACATAAAGTTTTTAAAATAGTATTTTTGTATCATCATCTTAATATCTGTAAAATCTGTGTTGATGTTAGCTTTCTCATTCTTGATACTATAATTTATCTCTTCTTTTTTTTCTTCCTGATTAGCCTGCTGGAAAATCATCAAGTTTACTAATCTTTTCAAGGAGCCCTCTCTTGGTTTAATTGATTTTTTTTTAACGTATTGCTTTACTGTTTTTTATTTCATCGATTGTTGGTCTGATCTTTATCAATTATTTCCTTCTACTTATTTTGGGTTTAGTTTCTTTTTCTTTTTCTAGTTTCTTACTGTGGAAACAGAAGTTTTGAGACTTTTTTTTCCTGCTGAAATTGTGTTTAGTGCTACACATTTCCCTATAGTATTGTTTTAATTCCATACTACAAATTTTACTATGTTTTCATTTTCATTCAGTTCAAAATGCTTTCTATTTTCCATTTTGATTTATTCCTTGGAGTGTGAGTTGTTTAGAAGTACGTTAGCAAATGTCTCAGGGCTTTCCAAAGATCTTTGTTGTTGATTTCTAATTTAATCCCATTGTAGTCAGAAAATATACTTTGTATTACTTGAATCCTTTAAATATATTAAAACTTGAAATTTGTGGTCTAGAATGTGGTCTATTTTAGGAAATGTTCTGTGCACACTTGAAGGGTACGTATATTCTATATTTGTTGTGTGGCATTTTCTATAAATATTAATTGGGTCAAGTTCATTGATACTGTTGCTTAACTTTTCTATGTCCTTATTGCTTTCTTTTTTTTTTTTTTCCTCCTGTACAGCCTCCTCTAATTCCATTGCTTATTGCTTTCCTATCTACTTGTTCTATCAACTATTGAGAGAGATGTATTGAAATTCTTGACTAAAATTGTCTCCTTATAGTTTTATCAGTTTTTGCTTCAAGTATTTTGAAGACTTTATTATTGAGTGTCCTGGTGGCTCAGCTGGTAAAGAATCTGCCTGCAGTGCAGGAGACCTGGGTTTGATCCCTGGGTCAGGAAGATCCCCTGGAGAGGGGAATGGCTACCCACTCCAGCCCAGTATTCTTGCCTGGAGACTTCTATGGACAGAGGGGCCTGGTGGGCTACAGTCCATGGGGTGCAAAGAGTCGGATATGACTGAGCTACTAACACTTTCACTTGGGCTTCCTGGTAGCTTAGATGGTAAGGAATCCACCTGCAATGTGGGAGACCTAGGTTCAATCCCTGGGTTGGGAAGATCCCCTGGAGGAGGGCATGGCAACTCACTCCAGTATTCTTGCCTGGAGAATCCCCGTGGACAGAGGAGCCTGCGGGGCTACAGTCCATGGGGTCATAGAGTTGGACATGACTGAGCAACAAAGCACACACAGCACACGCATCTTTCGATGGTTGTTTTGTCCTGTTGATGAACTGTCATTGTGAGGTATCTTCCTTTACCTCTGATTATACTCTTTACTCTGTAATCTACTCTGTCTGCTGTTATTATAACCACTCCAGCTTTCTTTTGGTTAGTGTTTGCAAGGTATATATTTTTTTCCATCTTTTGCTTTTATCATATTTGTGATTCTTATAGGTAGGTAGCATACAGTTGTACTTTGCTTTCTTCCCAATCTGACAATCCATGTCTTCTATTTGAAGTATTTAGACCATTTACATTTTATATGCTTATTAGTAGAATTACCTACCTGGGAATATTGTAGGGTTCACTTTATTTACTTTTTGTCTCTCAAAAATCACAGTCCATTGTTGTCTGAGATTCAGTATCTTAAAGATAATTGCAAAAATAAAAATCATTGCATAGTGTACATATATGGAATCTAGAAAAATGGCACTGATGAGCCTATTTGCAGGGCAGGAATAGAGATGCCGACATAGAAAATGGAACTTGTGGACACAGCAGGGGAAAGAGAGGATTGGGAGAATTGAGAGAGTAGCACTGAAACATACATATTACCACAAGTAGAATAGATACCTCTTTGGGAAGTTGCTATACCTCTTTGGGAAGCACCAGGGAGCTCAGTCTTGTGCTCTACGATGACCTGGAAGGGTGGAGGGGGTATGTGGGAGGGAGGTTCAAGAGGGAGGGACCTATGTATACATGTGGTTGATTCGAGTTATTGTACAGCAGAAACCAATACGTTTAAAGAAATTAGCTTCCAATTAAAAATTTAAAAGTGGAAAAAAATCACATTGTATATTTTGTTAATATTTTGAATGTTTTAGGCAGAATGCTAATGATTTCTTTTACTTGACTGGAAAGCTTAATCTTCCTTTATTTTTGCATAGTTTTTATCATCACCTGGAATATATATTTATTTGTTTTTCTTTCTTATAAAAGCTGCATGAGTGAAGGAAATTTTGTTGTTCACTATCTAGTTCTCTTTAACAAGAACATTTCCTGTGACACAACAGGTGATTGGGCTTCCCAGGTGGTGCTAGTGGTAAAGAACCCCGCCTGCCAATGCAGGAGACATAAGAGAAGCTGGTTTGATTCCAGGGTTGGTAAGATCCGCTGGAGAAGGAAATGGCAACCCACTCCAGTTTTCTTAGCCAGGAAAATCTCACGAGTAGAGGAGCCTGCTGGGCTGTAACCCGTAGGGTCACAATGAGTCGGACATGACTGAAGTGCCTATGTACAATAGATAACCAATAAATGTTTATTGTGAAAGAAAGGCTGAGTCAATGAATGAATTCACCTTAGCCACCTCGCCACCGCTCCAGCCGCAGAGACCTGCTCATGTTCCCTGCTGTCATGTCTGCGCCGGTGTGCTTCTGCGTGCTGGCTTCTGTCTGACAAAACCCTTCTCTTTCCTTTCTGAAATATTTACTTGTCTTTCAAGCTCCAACTCCCATATGACCTTCTCCATAAATTCTTCTCTCATTATTCTGGCTAACCCAGATCTCTCCCTCCTCCAAGCCGTTTTAGCACTTATAGTCAGAACTACATAAGTTATAATTTTAATGTTCCCTATTAAGGTAATGTGAACTCTTTGAGGACCTTCCTCATTCTATTCTTCTGCATCTAGCGCAGTGTTGTTTCCAAGAAGTATATACTGGACTGCTATATTTAAAATGGATAACCTACAGGGTCCTGCTGTATAGCACATGGAACTCTGCTTAGTGTTATGTGGCGACCTGGATGGGAGGGGAGTTTGGGGGAAAAGGATACACGTAGTAATATGTGGCCAAGTCCCTTTGCTGTTTATCTGAAACTATCACAACATTGTTAATCAGCCCTACTCCGATACAAAATAAAAACTTTAATGAAAAAAATTAAAAGAAATACATGTTGGTAATGATTGGGGTCTCTGCTCTTTGTATATCTTGTGGGTGGAGAGTATCTCTTGTTCTTTCTCAGTTTCCATTCTTTCCGTGGTGCCAGAAAAATATTTCATGAGCTAGTGACCTGTCCTCTTTGAAGTTTCCAGAAACCAGAGTGTTTTAATTGGTTTAGAGCAGAGGAAATGGAAGACATTTGAGGTTTACAATCAGAGGAGAGGGTTTAGAAATTCTTTTCTGGAAGAAAAGGGAAAAGAAGTTGGAGTGAGGGACTAATATTTCATAAGCATTTATTCTATCCAATCATTTTGTTTATTATGTCTTTCAATAGCCTCCTCCAAACCATACCCTCACTATGCTAATATCAAGGCTGACATGTTGAAACAGTATTGCTTGTTAATGTGGATTCATAAAAGAGAGTGATTGGGTTTATGGCAAAATATACTACTCTGGACTGAAATGTGTTCCCTGGTAGTGTGATGGTATTTGGAGCCTGGACCTTTGGGAGGTAATTAGAGTTATATGAGGTCATAAAAGTGGGGCCCTCATGATGGAATTAGTATCCTTTTAAGAAGAGATAACAGAGTTCTGTTTCTCTTTCTTCAATATGAGCATGTGGCGAGATCACCACCACCTGCAAGCCAGAAGGAGGGCTCTCTCGGGGACTCAGCCACGCTGGCACCCTGATCTTCGATTTTCAGCTTTAAGGACTATGAGAAAATAAATTTCTCTTGTTTAACCTCCTCCATCTATAATTGTTTTGGCATCCCAAGCTGACCAAGACACACACCCATCAGTATGTCATGTCTCAGGAGGAACGGCAAGAAGTCATGTCTCAGGAGACACAGGCCTGTTGCTTTCCTTGCTTGGCTTTGATGAAGAATCATTTAATGTTGATATTTCCAGAGATACCCCTGAGAGTCACTCCAATATAGCCCAGTTTTTCTACTTTCTCTTTTGGCAGGCAGTGAGAAGGCCATCCTGCTGTGTGATTCTTCCTGACACTCTCGCCATGTCATTGGGTCCAAAGTCACACTGTGGCTATAAAAAGGTGTTAGAGGCCCCCAAGTTTTGTGGCTCCATGCAGCCCTTAGGAGGATGTATTCTTCCCCTGTTAGATCATGGCTACAATGCTCCGTGGCCTTGAAGCATGAGGTTAGCTCCGAGGGTGAACTATAGGACTCTTTGGTCCCACTCAACAGTATACGATAGTCACTGGAAAGTAGCTCCATCTACCGTGAGCTTCTAATCCACACTGATCACGCTCCAAATCCCCATCAGGCCTCCATGAGGTTCCCTACTGGGGCACCTCTCTGCTCTTGTGGTTTGTGTCCTTACCTCAACTGGTGGGAGCATCTCCCCTCTGCTGCCATCACATATTATTATGTAACCCTTCCCTATATGGTTTAGTTGTTAAGTAATGTCCGACTGTTATGACACTATGGACTGCAGCCCACCAGGCTCCTCTGTCCATGGGATTCCCCAGGCAAGAATACTGGAGTGAGTTCCCGTTTCCGTCTCCAGGGGATCTTCCCAACCCAGGGATCGAATGCGGGTCTCCTGTACTGCCTGCATTCTCTTGCATTGCAGGTGGATTCTTTACCAATTGAGCCTCCAAGGAAGATATCAAACACTATTATGTAATCCTTCCTTAGCTCATCTGTGATTGAGGGATGGTCTCACTACCACCCCTCAGCTGTCCTGGAAAAATACTTGGTTCTTCTCCTCATAGCAGCGTATGAGCATCAGCCTCTGCTCACTTATGCAATGCTTCCAGGGGGATCTCAGCCCCTCTGAAGCCCCTCTCTCCTTCAGCTGGGGTTGGTCTTTGTCTGCAAATAGGAAGCTTGTTATTACATAGAAAGAAGATATCTTCGAAGGTTCCCAGCCAATCAGAAAAACCCATGCCAGCACTTTTAAGACCCTGACCCATCCTGGGGAAAGCTCTACAGTGACTTCAGTTCCATTCTAGGAACATGGCCATGTGGGGCACCAAAGAGAACAGCTTGGAGGTTTTTCCTGTTTTAAAGTTTTTTTTGGTAATAATGTTTTCTATTTCAAGAGAAACTCGGTTTTACAAATTCACCTACTCATGTTTATGGCTTTAGGTCTTTTATCTCTTCAGCCATCAGGGAAAAAAATGACTTTGGCAGAAGTAAAGGTGGACTGGCCACTCTTATCTTTGTCAAGCTCAGGGGATTGGCTGTCAGATCTCCCAGCTAAATGACAGGGACGTTTTTCTTCTAGAGTTGATCTTGTTCCCTGGAAAGCTGGATGTGATTTGTCTTAACACTCAGATTCCCTTGTCAGGTATGTTTGGACATATAGCTTTGTAAAAATGGTGTTTTGAACTCTATTTGCTTGCACTCCTGCCAGAGCTGGTTTTTGGTAGAAGGGGAGTCTTGAGTAACTGAATTGGTAGCAGCTTTGCTTGGGCTCCACTGGGAGCCACTGGGGGATGGGCAGATTACATCTCCATGTGACAAATTTTACAGACAGTTGTCCTCCTCTACAAACTCATTTATGAATAGAACCCGTGGTGTAGAATGGTAGCTTGAGGAATACATCTGGGTGAAGTTTTAGTGGCATCTCTTCTCTACTGGGCCACCTTTGGCAATATTGACTCTTTGTGAAGTCAGCCCAGCTTGGGTTAACAAAGATTAACCAAAGGATGGATAATCTAGATTGGGTAGAAAGGGAATATATCCCTCTTGTTTAAATAGAAGGCATGACTGTCCCAACCCATGGGTCAACAACTTTACTGTTGAAAAGTTAGGGGGCTGAAATGGGTGGGCAAAAGAGCTTTTGGGGATCTCAACATATTTTCTCTCCAGGCTTTTTAAGGTAGAGATCTCATTTATTGGTGGAGTGAAACTTAAAATTGAGTTTAGTTGCTAAGTGTTCCAGCAAAATTGGGTCTTACCCTCCTGGCTCCTAGTTTGACAAGAACACTTAATGATCAAGACCAAGACAAAACAAACCCCTTCCCAGAACCAAAAAATGAACACACACAAAATTAACTGGATCAGTGAAGACTGGTACAAACAAAAAATCAAGTGTCCAACTGGGACTTTAAAGTCTGTTTTAAATTTTACATTACCTGGAAAATACTTAACTGTAATAAAACTTAGTGAGATGACCCGAATATGATTGATAGATCTAGTAATGAAAACAGATTTTAGGATGATTACATGAGGCACACCATGGGGATTGCATGTGGGGCTTGGATTCCAGCTGAGTCTTGAAAGCTTGTGGGGCTCGGATTCCAGCTAAGTCTTGAAGGCTTGTTCTCCCAGCTCTAAAAAGCCATCGACCCCAATGTTAACAGATCACAAGTTACTCTTGGTGAAGCCCCTCACATTGTGTAGAATAGTAGCTCATTGTATTAAAAACTGTAGTTGAATACCATGCCAGAGAAAGATCCTTTGTGCTAAGAGCTATTAATGACTCTGAATGGTGGGTTCCCTGCCCTAATAACTTGCTCAGCTTTATTGAGTCTATGATCAGTGATTGACTGGCTGGACAAAGATGATAAGTTTATCCCATCTTAAAAAAGGAGATCTCTCTCTGCTTCTCCTGAACACACACTTAAGTTTGGGAACATTTCATAGAAAGTGTCTCTTTGATGAACTCACTGAAGCCTGGGTTTTTCAGATCAATGCTTTATGTGAGAAACAAATAGATTTTTGGATAAGGCTTTTCAACCATAGACAATATCTTTAACCAATTACCAACCAATGGTAAAGTCCACTAGGAACAATATTAGATCATGTGTGGTTTTGGTTGACTCTTTTCTAGCCTTTATATTGATTATGAACTAATACACAAGCTCATCAAAGACCCACAGTTATTGATACCTATATGTACTCAGTGGGCTTCCCAGGTGGCTCTAGTGGTCAAGAATCCACCTGCCAAAGCAGGGAGACATAAAGGATGCAGGTTTGATCCCCAGTCAGGAAAATCCTCTGGAAGGGGCATGGCAACCCATTCCAGTATTATTGTCTAGAGAATCCCATGGACAGAGGAGCCTGGTGGGCTACAGTCCATAAAGTCACAAAGAGTCAGACATGCCTGAATTAACTTAGCATGCATGCATGGACTCGGTACTACAATTTCATAACAGCAGTCAGGGTTAGTCGATGGAGCAGGAAAATCAGAAAGTGTTTTGAAAGCCCATTATTTCAATTTGTTTCTTATACTTTCAAACCGTGGTGCTGGAGAAGACTCTTGAGAGTCCCTTGGACAGCAAGGAGATCAAACCAGACAATCCTAAAGGAAATAAACCCTGAATATTCATTGGAAGGACTAGGTGCTGAAGCTGAAGCTCCAGTATGTGGTCCTGTGCCTACCTTCTACATCTGTGACTAGCAGTAGGGCCTTTTCCCTAGTACCTATACAGTTCCCAGAGTAGCCTAGCATGGGTAAGGATTTGCTATGAAAGCCCATACATGGTGCTCCTGTGCATATCAACTTAAAAAATTCCAGGCTAAAATTCTTATGTCCATCCTCTGTGGTGTGGACCTGCCCACTCATTCATCTGTGTGGTGGGACTGGCCCAAGACTCTTTATCAAGAAGGATCTCAGTTTTGCCTGCCTTTTGGCTCCTCCAGTTGGAGAAAGAATGGCTTCTCCTCAGTCATTCTTCTTGAGGGGCTCTTTAACCCTACAAGAAGATAGCACCTCCACTTTTGGCTCTGTTGTTTATTAAGGTGCATGGGTTTGAAATGGTAGCCAGGATTAGCCACACTCTGGGTGCTTTTCAGGGCGAACAGTCATGAGTTCATTGTCTCTCAATATTAACTTTAAAAAATTCTGCTAAGAAAAGCAGTATGTAAGGAGATTGTTCAAGTGAAAACCTGGAGTCTGGAGTCTAAAGTCTAAAGGGGCTGACATCTATCCTAGGTCAAGTCCTATCACTAGAGTCTGGGAATGAGATCTCATTACTCTGTCCTTCCTATATTATCTCCCCTGAATCCTATTGTTTTCACTAGATGGCCTTTGAGGGGTGCTCTGCTCCTAATCCATATTGGGAATGGTTAGAAAATCTCAGTGGTGTTTACTACAAAGGCATTGCTCATTGCATCTTGTAGGGTCCTCCTTTAGAGGCTTTCACAGAACGTCTTCTTTGTCCTAGTTCAAGTATGGCTATGTATGCATGCAGGCATGTTAAGTCTCTTTAGTCATGTCCGACCCTATGGACTGTAGCCCACCAGGCTCCTCTGTTCATGAGATTCTCCAGGCAAAAATACTGGAGTTCGATTATTTCCTCCTTCAGGGGATCTTCCAATCTAGGGATCAAATCCACATCTCTTATGTTTCCCACATTGTCGGTTGGGCTCTTTACCGCTGGTGCCACCTGAGAAGTCCCAAGTATGGCTTTAACTCTGGTCACCTGGTGTTTCTCTTACAAACACTGTGAACCACATAAATGACCAACCTTCCTTTTCCACATTAGCTTCTATAACACTTGAGGTTATATGTGTGGCCAGGTCTTAGATCTTTATCATCTTCATTTTTCCAGCCTCATTTATGGAATCTGCTTCATTTCTACCTTAATTCCTTTCCTTTTTTGCATGAGTTTCAACTTTTATCTTTTTGTCTTAATGTGATCTTATAAGCCCTCTTCAAACTTACCGGGAGCAAAATGAGGATCAGTTCAGTTCAGTCGCTCAGTCGTGTCTGACTCTCTGTGACCCCATGGACTGCAGCATGCCAGGCCTCCCTGTCCATCACCAACTCCAAGAGTTTACACAGACTCATACCCATTGAGTTGGTGATGCCATCCGACCATCTCATCCTCTGTCATCCCCTTCTCCTCTCGAATTCAAGCTTTCCCAGCATCAGGGTCTTTTCCAATGAGTCAGCTCTTCACATCAGGTGGCCAAAGTATTGGAGTTTCAGCTTCAGCATCAGTACTTCCAATGAATATTCAGAACTGATCTCATTTAGGATGGACTTGTTGGATCTTCTTGCAGTCCAGGAGACTCTCAAGAGTCTTATCCAACACCACAGTTCAAAGCATCAATTCTTTGGCACTTAGCTTTCTTTATAGTCCAACTCTCATATCCATAATATGACTACTGGAAAACCGATAGTCTTGACTAGACAGAACTTTGCTGGCAAAGTAATATCTCTGCTTTTTAATAAGCTGTCTAGGATGGTCATAACTTTCCTTCCAAGGAGTAAGTCTTTTAATTCTATGGCTGCAGTCACCATCTGCAGTGATTCTGGAGCCCCCCAAAATAAAGTCTGACACTGTTTCCTCATCTATTTGCCATGAAGTGATGGGAATGGATGCCATGATTTTAGTTTTCTGAATGTTGAGCTTTAAGCCAACTTTTTCACTCTTCTCTTTCACGTTCATCAAGAGGCTCTTTAGTTCTTCTTCACTTTCTGCCATAAGGGTGGTGTCATCTGCATATCTGAGGTGATTGATATTTCTCCCGGCAATCTTGATTCCAGCTTGTGCTTCATCCATCCCAGCGCTTCTCAGGATGTACTCTGCATAGAAGTTAAATAAGCAGGGTGACAGTATACAGCCTTGACATACTCCTTTTCCTATTTGGAACCAGTCTGTTGTTCCATGTCCAGTTCTAACTGTTGCTTCCTGACTTGCATACAGATTTCTCAGGAGGCAGGTTAAATGGACTTAATCACATGACCACATCCTTGTCTAACTCAATGAAACTATGAGCCATGCCGTGTAGGGCCACCCAAGATGGACGGGTCATGGTGGAGAGTTCTGACAAAATGTGGTCCAAAGGGAAATGGCAAACCACTTCAGTATTCTTGCCTTGAGAACCCCATGAACAGTATGAAAAGGTAAAAAGTTAGGACACTGAAAGATGAACTCCCCAGGTCAGTAGGTGCCCAATATTCTACTGGAGATCAGTGGAGAAATAACTCCAGAAAGAATGAAGAGATAGAGCCAAAACAAAAACAACACTCAATTGTGGCTGTTACTGGTGATGGAAGCAAGGTCCAATGCTGTAAAGAGCAATATTGCATAGGAACCTGGAAAGTTAGGTTCATGAATTAGGCAGATTGGAAGTGGTCAAACAGGAGATGACAAGAGTGAACGTCAACATTTTAGAAATCAGTAAACTAAATTGGACTGGAATGGGTGAATTTAACTCAGATGATCATTATATCTACTACTGTGGGCAAGAAGGAGAAGGCAATGGCACCCCACTCCAGTACTCTTGCCTGGAAAATCCCATGGACAGGGGAGCCTGGTAGCCTGCAGTCCATGGGGTCACGAAGAGTCAGACACGACTGAGTGACTTCCCTTTCACTTTTCACTTTCATGCATTGGAGAAAGAAATGGCAACCCACTCCAGTGTTCTTGCCTGGAGAATCCCAGGGAAAGGGGGAGCCTGGTGGGCTGCCATCTATGGGGTCACACAGAGTTGGACACGACTGAAGTGACTTAGCAGCAGTAGCAGTGGGCAAGAATCCCTTAGAAGAAATGGAGTAGCCATCATAGTCAACAACAGAGTCTGACATGCAGTACTTGGATGCAGTCTCAAAAATGACAGAATGATCTCTGTTCGTTTCCAAGGCAAACCATTCAATATCACTGTAATCCAAGTCTATGCCCTGACAAATAATGCTGAAGAAGCTGAAGTTGAATGGCTCTATGAAGATCTACAAGACCTTCTAGAACTAACACCCCAAAAGATGCCCTTTTCATTATAGGGGACTGGAATGCAAAAGTATGAAGTCAAGAAACACCTGAAGAAATAGGCAAATTTGGCCTTCGAGTACAGAATGAAGCAGGGCAAAGGCTAATAGAGTTTTGCCAAGGGAAAGCACTGGTTGTAGCAAACACCCTCTTCTAACAACACAAGAGAAGACTCTACACGTGGACATCACCTGATGGTCAACACCAAAATCAGATTGATTATATTCTTTGCAGCCAAAAATGGAGAAGCTCTATACAGTCAGCAAAAAGAAGACCAGGAGTTGACTGTGGCTCAGATCATGAACTCTTTATTGCCAAATTCAGACTGAAATTGAAGGAAGTAGGGAAAACCAATAGACCATTCAGGTATGACCTAATCAAATCACTAATGATTATACAGTGGAAGTGACAAATTGATTCAAGAGACTAGATCTGATAGAATGCCTGATGAACTATGGACAGAGGTTTGTGACATTGTACAAGAGACTGGGATCAAGACCATCCCCAAGAAAAAGAAATGCAAAAAAGCAAAATGGCTGTCTGAGGACGCCTTACAAATAGCTGTGAAAAGAAGAGAAGAAAAAGCAAAGGAGAAAAGGAAAGATCTACCCATTGGAATGCAGAGTTCCAAAGCAGAGCAAGGAGAGATAAGAAAGCCTTCCTCAGTGATCAGTGCAAAGAAATAGAGGAAAACAATAGAATGGGAAAGATTAGAGATCTCTTCAAGAAAATTAGAGATAGCAAGGGAACATTTCATGCAAAGATGGGCTCGATAAAAGACAGAAATGGTATGGACCTAACAGAAGCAGAAGATAATAAGAGGTGGCAAGACTATACAGAACAACTGTACAAAAAAGATCTTCATGATCCAGATAATCACAAAGGTGTGATCACTCACCTAGAGCCAGACATCTTAGAATGTGAAGTCAACTGGGTCTTAGGAAGCATCACTATAAACAAAGCTAGTGGAGGTGATGGAATTCCAGTTGAGCTATTTCAAGTCCTAAAAATGATGCTGTGAAAGTGCTGCACTCAATATGCCAACAAATTTGGAAAGCTCAGCAGTGGCCACAAAACTGGAAAAGGTCGGTTTTCATTCCAATCCCAAAGAAACGTAATGCCAAAGAATGCTCAAACTACCACACAATTGCAGTCATCTCACATGCTAATAAAGTAATGCTCAAAATTCTCCAAGCTAGGCTTCAATGGTCTGTGAACCATGAACTTCTAGATGTTCAAGTTGGTTTTAGAAAAGACAAAGAAACCAGAGATCAAACTGCCAACATCTGCTGGATGACTGAAAAGCAAGAGAGTTCCAGAAAAACATCTATTTCTTCTTTATTGACTATGCCAAAGCCTTCGACTATGTGGATCACAGTAAACTGTGGAAAATTCTGAAGAGATGGGAAAGTGAGGGTTTATATGAATAAATAATAAACTCCAGGGCGTGGAGTTGTTATATCCCCTTTAAAGATGCCCTAAGAGCAAATCAACTTGCCCAGTGTTGTAAAGCTGGTAGTAAGCAGATGGCAGAGACTGAGCTCAGTCAGACCTGGCTGACTCTCTAGAACCTTCTTTCTTCTCACTGCCCCCATTCCTCATGCTCAGAAATACACTCAGAAAGAGGTGTACTGGACAATGAGAGGAGCTGCTAATACAAGGAGCTGGTGGTGTAAAGTTGATGAGAACTGAAAGCTACACATCTATTTTACATCTAGGAAGGACATATTTTGGAGTAGGCAATGGCACCCCACTCCAGTACTCTTGCCTGGAAAATCCCATGGACGGAGGAACCTGGTGGGCTGCAGTCCATGGGGTCGCTAAGAGTTGGACACGACTGAGCCACTTCACTTTCACTTTTCACTTTCATGCATTAGAGAAGGAAATGGCAACCCACTGCAGGGTTCTGCAGTATTCTCGCCTGGAGAATCCCAGGGACGGGGGAGCCTGGTGGGCTACCATCTATGGGGTCGCACAAAGTCAGACATGACTGAAGCAACTTAGCAGCAGCAGCAGCAGGACATATTTATGGAACATTTCAGTCATCAGGGTATAAGTAGTCTGCAGAATCAATCCCAATTGTTTTGTAACCTTGATTAACTGAGACTGGTTAGCTTGAGTAATTGAATTGTCAAGTTAACTGAGAGTTAACTCAACAGACTGTACTTTTCCACCCTGACTATTGACAGTTTTCTTGTAGTCTCTGTTTTCCTGCCTTGGTTCCTATACTGTGATGTACGTGTTGGGACTCTTAGTATAATTATAGATTTCATTCAACACCTAATGCAGTACTCTTAAAGAAAGACCACATCATACCTCTTGATTCCATCAAATGTTAGGAGTTCTCTTGGGCCTTGGGGTCAACCTTGTGTTTATCAGTTCTCTCTGAGCAAGGTAGTTGATGGACATACAGAGTGTGGGCCAGGATGCTACCGAGCCCACTGCAGCCTTGCATTTATATTATACTTCAACCCACTCTGTTGGCTGTCCAGTCTTCTGACCTAAAATGAGGAGGGCTCTTCATAAAACTGCAGAGACAAGTCTATTTTGCTATAATTTGCCTATTTCACATGAAATCAAAGACCCCAAATTATGTTTAAGTTCTGCAAGCATTTCCTTTGGCAGGATTCTGGTTAGTCAGGATTTGTTTGCCTGTGTGGCTTCCTCATTATCCAAAACCATTTATCGAATTCCTTTTGTGCCTGAAAAACATGCTGGGTTTTGAGAACAGAAAGATGTATGGAGCCTGAAAAGCAAAAAGAAAGTGAAAGTCGCTCAGTCATGTCTAACTCTTCATGACACTATGGACTGTAGCCCGCCAGGCTCCTCTGTCCATGGAATTTTCCAGGCAAGAATGCTGGAGTGAGTTGCCATGCCCTCCTCTAGGAGATCTTCCCGACCCAGGGATTGAACTCAAGTCTCCTGCATTGCAGGCAGATTCTTTACCATCTGAGCTACCTGGGAGGCCTGTATGGAGGCTAGATAAGTTTAATTTCATGGCAGTGAACAGACCAAGCTGGCTGTGGCTGGGAGGTACACTGAAGGTGATATGAATCCTCTTCTGTGGTGTATCAGAAAGAGAGCCAGCCTTGACTTCAGACCCACCCCCAACCTTCTGTAGAACTGGTGGATACTTCCCCTAGAAGTTCCCCTTGCTGAATTTCAGTTTCCTTGTCTATAAAATAGGGATACAAATGGCTATTCAGAGCTTTGTCAGAAAGATCAAGAGATAGTGTACATGAATCTCCAGCACATAATAGATGCTCAATAAATGATAGCCGGTAATAGAGCGCCTCTGAGTGTTTTCTGCTCAGCAAAACAAAGAAAACTTTCAGAATTGTTTGGAGAACTGTTGGTATCATTTCTGTGAGGTTCCCATAGATGGCGGGTTGAAAAGCCAAGGCTGCTGTGAGTTACAGTCTGTGGACACACATGTCTATAATTGCCCCAGCTTGTGTAAATGCGCGATTGAGTGCAACCGTCTGCACCATAGTGAAGATACGCGTGTGCTGCTGTCAACCTTTCTACAGCCTCCGGCATCCACTTTGACCATTTATCAAGCCCCATGGCTGCCCAACAGAAAGAACTCTGTGTGCCTTGCTTGTTCTGCACACTTTATACTGAGAGAGAGCAAATCGATAGGAGAAAATGTGAGTTTGTTCTGCTGAGGAGAAGCATGGGGGCTGTAGGGAGTGTTGCGGAAGGGGAGCATGAAAACGAGTGAGGTGCAGAAAGGATACAGATGGAAGGGAAGGGATACTAAGAGAAGGGAAGATGAGGGCTGACAGAGTGGTCCCCTGTCTGGTGGTGTGCAACTTCCCATGAGTCCAGAAAGGTGTTTTGCATTCACAAATTGAAATGATAGCCACAAAACTGGATAAAGGAGCCAGGGATTTTACTTGCTTGGGCTGGGTCCATGGTCCACACGAGGGACTACCCAACCTCTTCTGTTCTCCTTCACACCTTCCTCTTCTCTCCTTCCATCTCCTCTTTTTTTTTTTTTTTTCTTTTTGGTTTGAATTTTCCCCCTGCTCCCTCTCTCCTCCTGCTTCTCCCTCTTCCCACTCTCCTTTTCCAACCCCCAGGGCTGGTGCCAGGTATTCATTTCACTAACTGAACTCTTCCACCGCCCTCATCCCCTAACCAAGCCATTAACACCCTGTAGCTCAGTGGGATGCACGCTCAGCCTGTTATTAACCTCAGTTCAGCTGCCAACCAAGCCGTGTGCAGACTGATCCTGCAGGGAGAGGTGGACCTGGACGTCCTGGGAAATGACGGCATCTGAATGCTGCCTGGTCCAGGCAGCCCAGAGTCACCGGGCAGGATGGAGGCAGGAGGCCTGTGGGGATGCTGGAGGGCGGGGGAGGGTGGAACACAGAGGGAGTGAGACAGTCCAGAGCCACCTCCCAAGGCCTGGCGAAAGCTAGAGAGGCAGCCTGAGCCCTTGTGTGGCCCAGGGGAGCAACAGAAGCATGGGGAAGCCGGAAGGGCCCTGGATCCTCATTATGGAGGGTCCAGTGTCCTCCCAGGCACTTACCTGCTTTGAGCCTCTACTTTCTCAACTTTCAGATGGGAATAATGATTCCTTGTCCTGCCCCTCATGGAGCTCTAATGAGGCTTGAATGAGGGAAAGGGAGGTTAAGCACTATGAGGCATGGTGGGTTAGTTTGGCTGTCATGACAAAGCATCCCAGACTCGGGGGTTAAACATAGTCCCAGAGGCTGGTAGTCCAAGATCAAGATGTCAGCAGGATTAGTTTCTTTTCAGACCTCTGTCCTCAGCTTGTAGACAGCCATTTCTTCTTCCACTGTCTTCATGTCATCTTCCTCTGTGTATATTTGTGTCCTAATCTGTTTTACTTACCAGGCCACCAGCCATATGGGGTGAGGGTTCATCTTACTGACCTCATTTTAACATAAGTATCTCTTTAAATACTGACACACAAATTTGTGAAGAGTTCCGTATTTTTTGCAAGGGGGAGGGTGGCAGAGGGTGGCTTCCCTGGTGGCTCAAATGGTAAAGAATCTGCCTGCAAAGCAGGAGACCTGGATTCGATTGCTGGGTTCGATCCCTGGATTGGGAAGATACCCTGAAGAAAGGCATGGCAACCCCCTCCAGTATTCTTGCCTGGAGAATCCCCATGGACAGAGGAGCCTGATGTGCTACAGTCCATAGGGTCGCAAAGAGTCGGCCATGACTGAGAGACTAAGCATACACATGGCACATCTCTTTAAAGGAGCGTCCCAGGTGCCTCAGTAGTAAAGAATCTGCCCGTCAACGCAGGAGACGTGGGTTTGATTCCTAGATCTGGACGATCCCCTGGAGAAGGCAGTGGCAACCCACTCCTGTATTCTTGTCTGGAAAACGCCATAGACAGAGGAGCCTGTGAGCTACAGTCCATGAGGTTTCAAGAGTCGGACCCGACTAAGTGCACACACAGACACATGCAAGAAAGGACATGAAGGAAAACACCCTGCTATCTGTCACACAACCTTTTCCTAAAAGAGAGGATATTTTAACATCTGCTGCCGCAAAGAAGAGAGAAGGGACATAACCTCAGAATGATGTGTAGTCCTTTAAATCGAATAAATATAGCATTGGGGAAAAATTCTCTCCATTGCCCTTTTTAAACCAATTTTGCTGAGGTGGATGAAAACTTCAGTAATCTGACCTGACGTTTAGCTCATTATGCCTGCGTGTGAGCGTGTAACCTGAGTATGAGTCCGTGTGAGAGGAGGGGAGTATATGAACGTCTCCGTGAGTCTGAGGGTATGAGTTTGTGAGTGCACGAATGAGTGTGTTTGCAGGTATGTGTTGGGGATGTGAGAGGGATGAGGTGTGTGAGTGTGATGGGAGGAAGGGGAAGGGGAACGGTGGCAGGAGCTGGAGTTTGCACTTTATCTCAGAACCCTGACTTGCTAACAGCCCACTAGGTTATGAGGGACATTTCTCCCTTCTGTCCTGCCCCTCCTCCACTTTGCTTTCCTCTTCTCCCCTACTCTAATTGCCCATCCCCTGGTCAGTCGGCAACCCCGCCAGAATTCTCACATCCTGCCAAGAAGAATTGCTGTTGTGTAAAGGAACCTTTACACCCTCCTGACACACAGTCACTTTGGGAAGAGAAACTGGGCCAAGTCCTTATTCAGCAAAGGACTCAGCTCCCTTGGGGCCTGGCCCTGCCCGAGTCTCTCACGTGGTTCTCGAGCTTGAGTCACTGATGCTGCCCTTCAGCTTCCCCACCCCAGCTGGAACAGAGCCACAGGTGACCTTGAAGCTTCCCGCAGGGACTGTTTGGTCCTCTCTCCTTGTTTCAGGGGGCAGAGTCACTTGATCTTGGTCCACACTACTGGACTGAGGCTTCAGGTTCTCCCTGGCTGGCCCCAAACCAATTTTTGGCTCCTTTGCACTACCTTAGGGCAAGAGCTTGCACCAGTCTGCCAGACTGCCACCCCATTTCTCCATAATTGTGCATCCTATTGTCTCTATGATTTTTGTAAAAATTAATTTTTTTTTTAAATTGAAGTATAGTTGATTTAAAATGTTGTGCCAGTCTGCTGTACAGCAAAATGACTCAGTTTTACACATACAGTTCAGTTCAGTTCAGTCGCTCAGTCATGTCTGACTCTCTGTGACCCCATGGACTGCAGCAGGCAGTTGGTTCATCACCAGCTCCTGGAATTTACTCAAACTCATGCCCATTGAGTTGGTGATGCCATCCAACCACCTCATCCTCTGTTGTCCCCTTCCCATTCCACCTTCAATCCCTCCCAGCATCAGGGTCTTTTCCAATGAGTCAGCTCTTCACATCAGGTGGCCAAAGTATTGGAGTTTCAGCTTCAGCATCAGTCCTTCCAATGAATATTCAGTACTGATCTCCTTTAGGATGGACTGGTTGGATCTCCTTGCAGTCCAAGGGACTCTCAAGAGTCCTCCCCAACACCACAGTTCAAAAGCACCAATTCTTCGGCTCTTGGCTTTCTTTATAGTCCAACTCTCACATCCATACATGAGTACTGGAAAAACTATAGCTTTGACTAGATGGACCTTTGTTGGCAAAATAATGTCTTTGCTTTTTAATACGCTGTCTAGGTTGGTCATAACTTTCCTTCCAAAGAGTAAGCGTCTTTTAATTTCATGGCTGCAGTCACCATCTGTAGTGATTTTGGAGCCCCCCAAAATAAAGTCTGCCACTGTTTCTTCATCTATTTGCCACGAAGTGATGGGAACGGATGCCATGATCTTCGTTTTCTGAATGTTGAGCTTTAAGCCAACTTTTTCATTCTCCTCTTTCTCGTTCATCAAGAGGCTCTTTAGTTCCTCTTCACTTTCTGCCATAAGGGTGGTGTCTCTGCATATTTGAGGTTATTGATATTTCTCCCAGCAATCTTGATTCCAGCTTGTGCTTCATCCAGCCCAGCGTTTCTCATGATGTACTCTGCATGTAAGTTAAATAAGCAGAGTGACAATATACAGCCTTGACGTACTCCTTTTCCTATTTGGAACCAGTCTGTTCCATGTCCAGTTCTAACTTTGCTTTCTGACCTGCATACAGATTTCTCAAGAGGTAGGTCAGGTGGTCTGGTAGTCCCATCTCTTTCATACACATACAAACATTCTTTTTAAGATATTCTTTTCCATTATAGTTTATTGTTGTTATTTAGTCACTTAGTCATGTCCTACTTTTTTCTGAACCCCTGGACTGTAGCTCACCAGGCTCCTTTGTCAGTGGGATTTTCCAGGCAAGAATACTGGAGTGGGTGGCCGTTTCCTTCTCCAGAAGATCTTCCTGACCCAGGGATTGAACCTGCTTCTCCTCCATTGGTAGGTGGATTCTTTACCATTGAGCCACCCGAGAAACTCCATTATAGTTTATCACAGGATACACTGACTATCGTTCCCTGTGCTGTACAGTAGGACCTTGTTTATACATTTTATCTATAATAGTTTGCATCTTCTCTTATAACTTTGTTTTGAAAGTTCTCCTCTCCTGGGAGTAGTGCCCTCTCAAATGCCCAATTTCAAAGTTCAACTAAATGCCACCTCCTCCAGGAAGACTTTCTACATCACTGCCAGGAATGCTGACTTTGCCAACCAAGATGAGGGGAGTGCAGGGACTGGAGTCCAACCTCCAAATCCTCCCCCATCTTTTAAAACTTGTGCTCCTTGCACTGGGCTTCTGGTTTGCCTCTAAGGCACAGTTTTGTTTGAGATGATAACATTGAGATTAATCTCCTTGATTGGTCCCCTGTGCTGATTTCACCCACTGTTTTTTTAAAGCCATACTTTTGTTTTTACCGTTCTTAAGTCTTTAAATGTTTTTACTGTTTCTGTCTTTTTATGGAGTCGTTTTTTTAATGCTTATTATTTCTCATTGATTTTACTTTCTCGTTTAGTGTTTACTATAAAAGAGGAAATAGGAAATGGCAGCGTGAGGGGAGGGCTGGGCATCCTGGGCTTAATGGGCTGGGTGAGAGAGAAGGCGGCTGGGCTTTGAGTCAGACAGAAACAAGTGAGTCCAACAGCACCCCTCAGCCACTCATTACTCGGGGATGAATCTACCTCTTGCCTGGAGCCCCAGTTTTCCTCTGTAAATAGATCTGAGTACACCAGTTTGGGAGAATGAAATAGATAATGCCTGCACAACTCGAAGCACAGTTTGTGGGCCCTTCTAGGCACTCACACAGTGAAATTTCTACTCTTTCATTTCACTCCCCAGGCTGAGCCCAGAGCTGGTCTTTAAGGAAGCCCTGGCTTGGATATGAAAGGAGCGCTGTTAGTCTGCATGACACCTTTCTGCGAGTTGGAGAAGGGCGCCCAATAGGCAGACAGGGCACTGCACTGGGGACACCAGAGCTTGTCTGGGACCCACACCCAGAGCTTATCTGAGCCTCAGAATGATGGCTGAAGGCAACCAACCTCATGTTCACCATCCCACCATCCCTCCATCCCACCAGACTCCCATCCCCAAGGCTGAGTTGATCGCTGTGAGGCCAGCCTCAAAGGAGGCTAAGGGGAACTGTTAGGCAAAAGTGTTCATGCTGAGAACCTTCTGGGAATAGGGATTGGGACCCACAAGCCTCTCTTTTCCCACATCTAATCCACCAGGTGCGGGCCTCCCACTTCCTTCCTTTTATATTTCCCATCGCTCTGTATATTCTAGTGTATTGCAGGTGCTTAATAAATGCTTCTCTTGTGGTGTACAAATGTGAGGGGACTCAGGGAACAAGCTGTGGAACAAAAGGAAAATGGCCTATGGACCCTTGTGGCCCCACCCCCAGTGGCAGCCTCTGAGGGCCCAGGGGTGACACCAGGTCCTGATTTTCCTTCAGTCTCAAGCTCACAGACACTATTCACTGGCCAAATGCACTGCCACAAGTTTCTGTTGCGTTTTCTAGGCACTCCTACATTCAGACGGACCTGCAGGAGCCAGACAAGGTCTCTTTCACCATGTACTTTTAATATCCACGCGAGTTGACTCACTGGAAAAGACTCTGATGCTGGGAGGGATTGGAGGCAGGAGGAGAAGGGGACGACAGAGGATGAGATGGCTGGATGGCATCACAGACTCGATGCAATGAGTCTGAGTGAACTCCGGGAGTTGGTGATGGACAGGGAGGCCTGGCGTGCTTCGATTCACTGGGTCGCAAAGAGTCGGACACAACTGAGCGACTGAACTGAACTGAACTAAACTGAGATCTGTGGAAGATTAAGTGCTCCTGGGGTAAAAACCCTGACTTAATCTCAGTATTACGCTTCCCTTCAACAAACCCTCACTGAGCACTGACTCAGGGCCAGTTCCTCTTCTAGAACTGGGGACTGGTGGTCAAGGAGACGGTCGCAGGCCTATTCTCGGGGAGCTGGCATCTAACTGTATTGTCAGTGATGTTCTTTGTCACCTATTTGGTTCCAGTTCAGAGGGACTCAAGCCACAGATATTTGGGAGCAGTAGCAGGGCATGGGGTAGACAGGTTTGGTGTGAGAGGGGAGTGAACCAGTGCTGGAGGAGCAGTGAGAGGGTGGGAGGGGCAATTCTTCCTAGTAGCACCTTGAGGGTTGGCTGTGTTCAGTCTCCATTCTGTCACCTGAGTGATTTTCTAAAATACGCATCTGACTACCTTATGCCCCT
Organism: Aepyceros melampus; assembly: GCA_006408695.1. Lineage (NCBI taxonomy): Eukaryota > Metazoa > Chordata > Mammalia > Artiodactyla > Bovidae > Aepyceros > Aepyceros melampus. The sequence continues at coordinate 72,705 of SJXQ01002607.1, read as the reverse complement.
TCATAAGTGGCCACTCCCCTCTCCTCTGCGTATGTTCCGAACAATATGGGCTTCCCAGTGGCGCTAGTGGTAACAAACATGGCTGCTAGTGCCAGAGACATAAGAAATGTGAGTTCGATCCCTGGGTCAGGAAGATCCCCTGGAGGAGAGCATGGAAACCCATTCCAGTATTCTTGCCTGGAGAATCCCCGCGGATTCTCTGTGGGAGGAACTTGGCGGGCTACAGACCAAGAGTTAGACATGGCTTAAGTGACTGAGCTTGCAGCCTGCATGAACCTTCCTATCTACCTTGTGCCTCTGGAACCCCAGGCCTCACACCACACTCACCAGCCATTTAACCTGCTGTGGCTCCCTGGCCCATCCTCTGAGCTTGCAGCTTCATATGTTTGTTTGGGCATATCCTTCTGTTTGAAATGTCTTTATCCACCTCCATTGTCCCTTGGCTGAGGATTAGTCATCATTTGGAGCTTTTATTTTAATGGAACTTGAAACAAATACCGTCATTGCTGGGTTTTCTTTTCTGCTTGGACTTTTCTCTAGTTATAATGAGTGGTAGCTACTCTCTAGTTGTGGTGCACAAGCTTCTCTGATTGTGCAGCAAGGGCTCTAGGGCATGCAGGCTTCAGTAGTTGGGGGGCACAGGCTCAGTAGTTGCGGTTCCTGGGCTCTAGAGCACAGGCTCAATAGTGGTGTTACACGGGCTTAGTTGCTCTATGGCATGTGGGATTTTCCCAGAGTAGCGACTGAATCCAAGTCTCATGCACTGGCATGTGGGTTCTTTACCACTGAGCCCTTAGGGAGGCCCTTATGTGGGGCTTATTTCATGCATTGCCTCATCCAGGAAGACCTTTCTTGCTCTCACAGGCTGTTTTGGGGACACAGAGATCTCCTGGGGATCTTGCTGACAGCCAGATTCTGATTTAGTATGTCTGGAGCAGGGCATTTTCTTGCAAGCTACCAGGTGATGCTGATGCCACTTCTTCCCAGACCACACTTTAGATAGCAAAACAGTCTAGGCTATTGAGTTTGGCTCAGTATAAAATGTTTAACATTAGTCTTTTGCAGGTAAGGGCCTCCTTTGAGAACTAAGTGAAAGTTTTGGAACTTTCATGAAATTTGTTCACATATACAACTATTTCTGGAATATTTTCAGAGATTATATTTCCTCCTGAAGCTTACCCATGCACCTCCAGCTTGGAAATCCCATCCTAGGGGCCACTATATAATGCAACAGTTAAAGACACAGGCCCCTGAGTTCAGAAACCAACTTTGCGTTGTAGTTGACTGCTCACCTCAAGATTTAGTTTTTCTTATTAGAAAAGTTGTTTAAACTTTTAGAAAAATAATACTTTTTCCTGAGATAACCTTCTCACAGGGTCATTGTTATGATTAAAAGTGGTAATGCAAGAAAAATGCTTAGCATAGGGTCTGATAAATTCTTGATAAATATTCTTCTTCTGGTTATTATTACCATTAATAATTGATGTGTATGAGAAGAGTTGCAGTCAGAGGAATTGAGACTCACAGAGAAGAGAGACTAGCTGAGCACACAGGTTCCCCCCACCCCACCCCGCTTTAAGTGCTCTGGGTGCAAAGCTGGTGGGCCCTATTTTTCCATGAGGACACTGAGGCTTCAGGAGCATGTATCCTGTGTCCAGATTCACTGTGCTTCAAAGCAGCAGAGAGTTTTGCAGAGTGCAGCTTGTTCCAGTGCTGGAATTATTTTCTGTATTTCCCTGGATGAAAGGAAGTACATGAAGCCATGGAGAGGTCTTTTTTCCCCTTCTTATACACATATTTAAGTTATTTTCCCACATTTTAATAAAATGATATTAACTCTAATTTTCATCATTTTCAGCAACATTACAAAGCTGCCAGTGAACTTTTCTAAACACATTAGTTGCTTGGGTAGTTAATTATTAGCCATTAATTTTGGCAAGGCTTTCTGCAAAGTGACAGCTCCAAAGAGTCATTTACCTGTTTATTCATACTTTCCACCAAAGACCTATTTTTCTTTACAACAAACCCAATATTAAATGTGCAGCCTGTTTTATTTATTTATTTTTACAAAGAAACCCTGACCTGTAAAAGCTCCCTTCTTTTCATTCCAGTTTCAAAACAATTCATTCAAATATTTTAGAAGTTATGCAAATAAGCTTCCCTGGATTTTTAGAGTTTTTCTCTAGAATCGATTTTGGGATTCTGTATTAATTACAAGTACCCAGGCATAGGGACTGTCACATAATGGATATATTTAGCAAGAATGACTAGGCTGATAATTATGCACAAGGAGCCTTAGAAAAAGGATTGTTTACTTTGATGTTTAATTTCATCAGACTTCTTTAGTTTGTTAAACTTAATCAAAAGCAATCAAAATACAATGGTGTGAATTACAGCAAATTAATTCCAAACCAGTGGAAAACATCATGTCTTTCAAATACGAATGTTGAACTGGAACTTTTGAATGAACCACTCAGAGCTAGAAAGGGGTAGGTTTTTTTTTTTTTTTTTTTTTAATTAAATTTTATTTTTTAGTTTGTTTTGCTTTACAATACTGTATTCGTTTTGCTATACATTGACATGAATCAGCCACGAGTGTACATGAACTCCCAATCCCGACCCCCACCTCCCCCCTCCCGCCCCACACCCTCTCTCTGGATTGTCCCCGTGTATCATTCCCAAGCATCCTGCATCCTGCATCAAACCTAGACTGGCGATTCGTTTCACTTATGATATCATACATGTTACACTGCCACTCTGCCAACTCATCCCACCCTCTCCCTCTCCCACAGAGTCCAAAAGGCCGTTCTATACATCTGTGTCTCTTTTGCGTAGGTTTTTAAGTGTGGAACATTTCTCTAGAGATTGAATTAGGATCTGAGGGAGGAGTAGGCAAGATTCCAAAAGGAACTATGCTTTCAGGTGCCGGAGCCTGTCGGCAAAGTCTAACTGGTCCGGAAGACAACGACGAAGGGGCTCAGACAATAAAAGGAGACAGCAAGAATGGGCTTGAGAGGACTGAACACCTCAGAGGATGTCAGTGCTTTATTGAAAGAACCCACAAGTATATATAGTGGGCTACAAGGAAGTGATCAAAGGAAAATTTTTTATCAAAAACATGCTATAGGTTATACATCAAACAATGCTACAAAGATCATAGGTATATTTTCAGACCACCAGACTCCTGATAAATATCGGTCTGGCGTCAGCACAAGATCCATATTTAGCTGATCACAGAAAACATGTTTTCTTTTAAGCGGAGGTGATTAAGACTAGAAAGACAATCTGTTATTCCTCGAGGAACTCAGGCTTGAAATGCCAGAGGTTACTTATCAATCAGGGGTGGCGGGACAGGGAATGCAGTCCGTTGAGCTTTCCCAGGGCTATGTCTGTTTCCAGACCCTCAGTGAGGCAGCTCCCCGCATTTAGGAAAGACTGAGGACTTAGAAATGAGCTTAATTTGGGGGGCTTTCCTGGTGGCTCAGTGGTAAAGAATCTGCAGAGACACAGGTTCCATCCCTGATCCAGGAGGATCCCACATGTCACGGAGCAACTAAGCCTGTGCGTGCTCAGTCGTGTCTGACTCTGCCACCCTATGGACTGTCATGCGAAGAGTTGACTCTTTGGAAAAGACTCTGATGCTGGGAGGGATTGGGGGCAGGAGGAGAAGGGGACGACCAAGGATGAGATGGCTGGATGCCATCACGGACTCAATGGGCGTGAGTCTGAGTGAACTCCGGGAGTTGGTGATGGACAGGGAGGCCTGGCATGCTGCGATTCATTGGCTCGCAAAGAGTCGGACACGACTGAGCGACTGAACTGAACTGAACTGATGGACTGTCGCCCGCCAGGTTCCTCTGTCCATGGAATTTTCCCAGCAAGAATACTGGAGTGGGTTGTCATTTCCTCCTCCAGGTGATCTTCTCGGCCCAGGTATCCGACTCATGTCTCTCACGTCTCCTGCATTGGCTGGCAGATTCTTTACAGCTGAGCCACCTGACTAATTCTTATCTTGCTACTATTATTAGCATAGGGTACTTTGCCTTTATCGTATTTGTGGAGACTTTTCTCTGTACTAAGTTCTGTGTGTTTTGTAACCTTATTTCCCTTAAACCTGACCACTGCCCCCTTTGTCGATGCCCCCATTGAAAAGATAAGGGTTCATTCCCAAGTCTTTATAAGCCCAGGAATTCTCCCTTCAGATATTTACTCTAGGGACATTGCATTTAATTCTAGAGTCTTCTTTAGTTTGACAACTTCATTAGGAGCAATCAAAATATGCTTATGAACATATAGAAAATTAATTTCAAGCCAATGCAAAAGATTATCTATCCTTGCCATGGAGAATCAAGTGAGAAAATGGATGTGAAAATATTTTGCAAAATGTTGACTGCTGTGCCAATGAATAGCAATAACAGTAAGAGAGTCAGTCAAGCAGATCATACAGAGGCCAGTTCTACAGATGAAGACACTCGACTCCGCCAGCTCATTATGGGAAGCTACATTCTACATTATCAGACTTGAATTTCAGTGGGGCCTACTGAGTCATCCAAATATTGATTCATCAAATCCATTTTCTAAGTTTATTTACCATGATCAAGGTACATGGAAAGGGGACAGAGTTTGATAAGGTGTCATCTTGACTTCTGGGCACCCACCATGTAGCAATAGAGACAAACAAATAAATTGTTCATGATAATCCAAGGATTTGTTGAAGAGGATCAAATGATGATATGTGTTTACCACTGTTTTAACAACGGAACCCGAGTCTGTTCCATGTATCAAGTTATCTCCAACACCTGGCACAGAGATTGGCCAAAGTGTTTGATTCATTTGGTTCAATGAATGAATTATAAATAGGTTCTGGATATCATGGTCCAGAGTTGATGATGGTCAGTTGAATTTTGTAAAGATTAACCTGGTATTTATGGGTAGAGAGGTTCTGAAGGACACCCTAGAATTAAGGGTTAATATGAAGTGTTTGTGGAGAAGGAAATGGCAACCCACTCCAGTATTCTTGCCTGGAAAATCCCATGGACAAGGGAGCCTGGTGGGCTGCTGTCCAGGGAGTCGCACAGAGTTGGGCATGACTGAAGTGACTGAGCATGCATGCATACCTTGGAGAAGGAAATGGCAACCCACTCCAGTGTTCTTTCTTGGAGAATCCCAGGGACAGGGGGGCTGGGTGGGCTGCCGTCTAAGGGGTCATACAGAGTTGGACATGACTGATATGACTTAGCAGCAGCAGCAGCAGCAGCAGGAAGTGTTCGAGGGGCATGACTAGTTGGGTACGGCTGCCAGAGTGTATTGATCACAGGCAGGGTGTCTGGATCCTAGACTGTGGTCAGTAGGGGCTGGGCTTTTGTTCTCATGTTACAGAGGGTGAGTTTATTCTGTGTGGTTTGGAGGAGGGGCATGGTCTAACCCTGTGGGAACTGCCTGTGGAAGGTGCTTTGAGGAACCAGACTGCAAGGGACTTGAATTTCTGTCCAATTCTTTGCTAGCTGGGTTAATTTGGGTAAGTTACTTAACTCTTTCTACCTTAATTGTCACCTATAAAATGGAGATGATAATCATGGCTTTTTTTTTCCAGGGAATTATGAGGATTATATGAACTGTTAGGTACAAAGCATTTAGAACCATTCTGAACCATAGCTGGCCCTGAGTTGGTGCCAGTTCTTATTATTAACTGGTGTTTGATTGCCCATGTGGGACTCCTGGCTTTGCCACTTGTTGACTGCATGCTGCTGCTGCTGTCACTTCAGTCGTGTCTGACTCTGTGTGACCCCATAGATGGCAGCCCACCAGGCTCCCCCGTCCCTGAGATTCTCCAGGCAAGAATACTGGAGTGGGTTGCCATTTCCTTCTCCAATGCATGAAAGTGAAAAGTGAAAGCGAAGTTGCTCAGTTGTGTCCGACCCTCAGCGGCCCCATGGACTCCAGCCTTCCAGGCTCCTCCATCCATGGGATTTTCCAGGCAGGACTACTGGAGTAGGGAGCCATTGCCTTCTCATAACCTTGACATAATGGCTGAAGCTCTCCAGTCCTCACTTTTCCTCTTTTGTAAATGGGGCAATGGAAGTGCATTTGTCCAGTATGAGGCATCCATGAGATAATGCTTGCAGTCTGCCAGTGCCTACCTACCTGTGAACAAGTCCAATTGGACCTGGGAAAGGAAGACCTTTTCGATGAGAGGAAGGTTGCATGAGACCGGAATAGTGCAGAACTTGCTTACAGGCTGATGAGATTGTCAATATAAGAGACAGTGGGCTACCCTTTCGTGAAGCAGAAATAAAGCAGTGTCTGGGATGATGGAGAGAAAGGTTAGCAGTGTTAGTCGCTCAGTCGTGTCTGACTCTTTGAGACCGTATAGACTGTAGCCCGCCAGGCTCCTCTGTCCATGGGATTCTCCAGGCAAGAATATTGGAGTGGGTTGCCATATCCTTTTCCAGGGAATCTTCTCAACCCAGGGATCCAAACTAGGTGTCTTAGTTCTCCCCCATTGCAAGAAGATTCTTTTTTTAAAAAATTAATTTATTTATTTTAATTGGAGAATAATTACTTTAAATACTGTGATGATTTTGACATGCATTGACATGAATCAGCCATGGGTGCACATGTGTTCCCTCATCCTGAACCCCCCTCCAAGCTTCCTCCCCACCTCATCCCTCTGGGTTGTCCCAGAGCACCAGCTTTGGGTGCCCTGCTTCGTGCATTGAACTTGCACTGGTCATCTATTTTACATGTGGTAATATACCTGTTTCATTGCTATTCTCTCAAATCATCCCATTCTTGACTTCTCTCACAGAGTCCAAAAGTCTGTTTTTTACCTCTGTGTCTCTTTTGCTGCCTTGCATATAGGATTGTTGTTACTGTCTTTCTAAACTCCATATATATGCATTAATATACTGTATTGGTGTTTCTCTGACTTACTTCACTCTGTATAATAGGTTCTAGGTTCATCCACCTCATTAGAACTGACTCAAATGCATTCCTTTTTATAGCTGAGTAATATTCCCTTATGTATATGTACCACAACTTCCATATCCATTTGTCTGCTGATGGACATCTCAGTTGCTTCCATGTCATAGCTATTGTAAACAGTGCTGCAATGAACATTGAGGTACATGTGTCTTTCGATTCTGGTTTCCTCAAGGTGTATGTCCAGCAGTGGGATTGCTGGGTTGTATGGCAGTTCTATTCCCAGTTTTTATGGTCACTGTTCTCCATAGTGACCATACCAGTTTGCATTCCCACCAACAACATGAGAGCATTTCCTTTTTTCCACACCCTCTCTGGCATTTATGTTTGTAGACTTTTTGATGACGGTCATTCTGACTGGTGTGAGATGATACCTCACTGTGGTTTTGATTTGCATTTCTCTAATAATGAGTGATGTTGAGCATCTTTTCATGTGTTTATTAGCCATCTATATGTCTTCTTTGGGGCTTCCTTGGTGGTTCAGACGGTAAAGTGTCTGACCACAACACGGGAGACCCAGGTTCAATCCCTGGGTAGGGAAGATCCCCTGGAGATGGAAATGGCAACCCACTCCAGTACTCTTGCCTGGAAAATTCCATGGACTGAGGGTCTGGTAGGCTACGGTCCATGGGGTCGAAAAGAGTCGGACACGACTAAGCGACTTCACTTTCACTTTCTTTCATTTTTGTGTCTTCTTTGGAGGACTGTCTGTTTAGTTCTTTTCCCACTTTTTGATTGGATTGCTTGTTTTTCTGGTATTGAGCTGCATGAGCTGCTTGTATATTTTGGAGATTAATTCTTTGTCAGTTTGCAGGCAGATTCTTTACCATCTGAGCCACCAGGGAAGCCCAAGGGGAAGGTGAATTTGAGACACTTGCCTGTTGGATCTGAAGGTTTATGGGAGAGAAGGGAAGGGGAAGACAGCAAGCTGGTTTGGGGGCATATATGTGCATGTGGACTGAGGTGAGGCACACAGGAGAAGCTGGTTTTGGGGTGGAGAGTGGTGATGTACTCACAGGGGAGGCAGATGTGGGACTAAGAGGGCTTTAGAGAACATCTCTTGTAAGCTGATCATGTTTTAACAGAGTCTGCATTTTTAGGAAGATGAACTTACCCACATTATTTTTTTTATTATGGTATCATATACGTAACAAATTTACTATTTTAATCATTTTTAAATACAGTTTAGTGGCATTAAATACATTCACACTGGTATGCAATCTTTGCTACCATCCCTCTCTGAAACTTTATTTTCAACTGAAAATCCGTACTGTGAAATACTGGCTCTAGATGTACGTTGCTGTTTGTAAATAAGGTTCCATGCTTCAGGTCTTCAGTTAGACCAGATTCTTAACATTGGATTCATCTGTGGAATACATGAGGGCCCTGAACTTGTGTGCCAAATTCTGTGTGTGTGTGTGCGCGCGTGTATATATATATATATATATATATATATTTTGTTGTTGTTGTTGTTGTTTTGTTTTTGAGGAGCAGCTGGGCTCTACAGACTTACCGGTCCCTTCCTGTGTTGAAAATCCATCAGACTAGATAGCCATTATCCCCAGAAAACAATTCATGAGAACAGGAAAAGATATAATACCGCAGAGGTAAGAAAGGCTTGGGATGAAAGAAACTGAGCTCACAGAGGAAGCCCTTTGTGCTCTTCCAGCTCCAACAGCTTCCCTGGTGGCTCAGATGGTAAAGAATCCACCTGCAATGCAGGAGACCTGGGTTTGATCCCTGGCTTGGAAGAGCCCCTGGAGAAGGGAATGGCAACCCATTCCAGGATTTTTGCCTGGAGAATTCCATGGACAGAGGAGCCTGGTGGGCTACAGTCCATGGGTTCACAAAGAGTTGGATGCAACTTCATTCACCTCACTCAGCTCTAATAGGAGTCGCTCCAGGGCTCCTGGGAAGTCAAGAATTCTGCAGTGGAGTGTTTCACCGTCCCTGGCACTGCATTCTATTGGCTCATATTCCTTTGGTTCATGCAAGGCAGGTGTTTTGTGGCATTAACCAGAATGAGCCGGGACTCATGCAGCTTACTCTGCTCTTACCTCTCTCACAGCTGCCCCAGGTCGGAGGCAGCTCCTGCCAAGTGCTGGGACATGAGAATAGCTCCCCTATTCTTGTTCTCCCTAAAGAATTCCACACTTCCTTGCTCAATCACTAAGTTGTGTCTGACTCTTTGTGACCCCATGGACTGAAGCCTGCCAGGCTCCTCTGTCCATGGGACTCTCCAGGCAAGAATACTGGAGTTGGTTGTCACTTCCTGCTGCAAGGGATCTTCCTGACCCAGGGATTGAACCTGTGTCTCCTGCATTGGCAGGCAGATTCTTTACCACTGAGCCACCAGAGTTTCCCAAAGAATTCCACACAGGCCAGCATCTCCATATTCCGCTGTTTTATCTCTATTTTCTTGAGATCTGTCTTCTCTCTAAGATGCCTGCTGGCCTCTGATGCTATCCTTTCCCAAGGGTGCCCTCGCACAGCCCCGCTGGACCCTTCGGCTCTTACTGTTTGCTCAGCACCCAGTCCTGGCAGCCAGCAGAACGCCTTGCTAGCTTTTTTCCTCTACAGCTCTTTGCATGTTTAATAAATTCTTAATTAAAAGCTGGGCACCTCATCTATTTCTGTCAATTGCTTCTCTGTGTGAAGAAGAGAGGCCTACTGGAGGCAAATGTCAACTCAGCACCCCGCCCTCCTTTTTTACCCACAAGTACACACATCATACACACACACGCACACACACACAGCAATAGAACTTGGTGCTGTATTTACATAATTCTATTGACATTTTGAGGCTAAAATTATGTATGCTACTTTAATTTGCTGTTAAATTAAATTATGAATGTTTGGAACGTAGTAATTTCTTTTGTTCTATGAACAGATTGTTTTATATATCTGCCTATATTACCAAGTTATTAATTTAATGATTTCATAATAGCAGCTCATTCCTCTGGGTAATATAAAGGCTGAAGTGCGCGCTCTGTACAGCACAGGCAGACGCTGCTTGCCCTACGTGAATTGAAGGTTTTAGGAATAAAGATATTAGTTTTGGCAGAATGTTTAAGTGTGCATGGGGAAACGGGAGGGATGTGTCAGGTCAGCTCCACCTAGCCCATCGCATTTTAAAAAGGCAGGACATAGTCCATTGCCCATGAGACTGAATGAAAAATAATTTTCTTAAATAAAGTCAAGCACCTGGCAAGTTTGAGAGCTGCTTGCTGCCTGCCCAATTATTCTGGCAGTTCGGGACACAGGGTGGATTCATCTGGGGTCTTGCCTCCTGGGGGTCTGTGGGCTATCAGCATCCTGGATACGTGCTGCTATGGCAACAGGGAGTCGGTTGCATCGTCCCGCTCCTTGCTGGTATCCAACCCTATTGTGGGGAAAGGTCAAAGGGCCAGATGCTGTGTGATGAGAGGTGATAGAGTCTGGAGTCTTCCTCCATCCCTGGGACTTGCAGCTTGGACTCTTAGAGCCTCATATCCTAATCAATAAAATGGGGGCACTGGGGTCACCTGCCCAACCAATTTTTTGTAGGAGTCAACAAGAAATGTGATGAGGGTGAGCAAATGCTTTGTTATTGGTAACAGGGCTCTTTGAGGGGCTGCTTTATGTGGGATGTGGGCTGCCACCATTAATGACCACATACAATATAGAGCAACCATATGGGAATTCTCCTTCTAGCCTCAGGGGACCCCTTGCTCTCTGGGTCTCAATTCCTTCAGTTGACCCCTGAGATTTGAACTTACTGACCTCCAAGGCCCTCTCCATCTCTGGTAGTTTGGGACTGTTATTATTTTTCAGGAGAAACTACTGAAATGCTGCATTTCAGTTGGAAAGTCAGTGCTGGAGGTGGAGCCTTACTAAGGAGTCCTGGCATATTCAGCTGTTCAATAAACATTGAACACCTCTAACTCAACAAGTACTGATATAGAGCCACAGATACAACAGGCTACAACACAACACCGTTTCTGCCTTCTCTGAGCTGAGAGTCCCATGGGAATCAGGTGCACAGATGGATAGCTGAGACCTCAAAGTTGACTATGCTATGGATCAGCCATGCAAAGAGGAGATGGTAGGTGGGAAGGACCAAGGCATTTGGGCATGTGAGAGATGGAGGTAGGAGAGAACAATGCAGCCTGGCTGGGGCATTGAACCTTTATGGGGACAGTGGTGAGATATCAAGTTGGAGAGATCAGCAGCGGCCATACCTGGGGGATGTGAAATCCTCCTTAGGCAAAGGGCAAGGGGGAGCCACTGAAGAAAAGGGACATGATCAGTGTGTCAGAAAGGACCTCATGGCCTCAAAGGGAGGATAATTTGGAAGATGGTCAGAATGGAGGCAGGGAGAGCAGTTAGGAGACTGCTGTAGTAATGGGGTGAGAGGCAATGAGGGTCTGATTTAGGAAGTGACAGTGGAGTGGGGGCAATACACAGATGCAAGAGGTGCTTGGAAAGTAGGGTTGACAAGGTTCCCACTAGATGTCTGAGTAGATGGGATCAACTAGAGAAGAACTGTGAAGGTGGGGCCACCAGAGGGCTTTGAGGTTGCCCTTTGCCCTTTGAGGGCTTCCCTGATAGTTCAGTTGGTAAAGAATCCACCTGCAATGCAGGAGATCCTGGTTCAATTCCTGGGTCAGGAAGATCTGCTGGAGAAGGGATAGGCTACCCACTCCAGTATTCTTGGCTTCCCTTGTGGCTCAGCTGGTGAAGAATCCTCCCACAATGAGGAAGACATGGCTTCGATCCCTGGGTTGGGAAGATCCCCTGGAGAAGGGAAAGGCTACCCACTCCAGTATTCTGGCCTGGAGAATTCCATGGACACTATAGTCCAGGGAGTTGTAAAGAGTTGGACACGACTGAATGACTTTCACTTTGCCCTTTGAGATCCTTCCTCTGTATAATACAAGGAGCTCTGTTTAATGCTCTATGGTGACCTAAAAAGGAAGGAAATCCAAAAAAAGAGGGAATATATGTGTATGTATTGCCAACTCACTTTGCTGTATACTGGAAACTAACACAACATTGTGAAACAACTGTACTCCAGTAAAAATTAATTTTAAAAAATCTATACAAAGAGGAAATATATCACCAACCCCTCCTTCCAGGGCCGACAACACTGGCACATGTGTAAACACGAGCGGTTGGATGCATGTGGACACACATGATTTTCAGCCCTCTGTGTGCTCACTAGGATAGGCAAAAAAATATTTTTCTGCAGAGCTGACAGATTTCCAAGTTAAAGACAATGTCATTGCTTATGCTTTCTTTCCTTGCCTTTTTTTTGGACCCAGCATGTCACCTCTATGAAATATTCCTGATCTCCTCAAGAAAAGAAAAGAATTTCTTTTCCTCTGTGCTTTGCCTATGGCCTTTGTTCTTATTGTCTCTGTTTCATGTTAGTTTCATGCACCGATGTGCATCTTAATCATTTCCGGATTTCTGGTGAATAGCACCAAGTCAGGTATGCCCGCCATCATCACTGTTGAAGGACTGATGTGCCAGTGGACCTCATGGGCACAGGTTCTGATCCCTTTCAAAGGAATTTTTCCCAGCTTCCCTAGGAAAACCCTGAGATATGAGACACTTAGGTGCCAGCATTTGATGTAGAGCACCGTCCCCATTATAGAAGCTCCAAAGCCAGACCCCTTTGGGGGCCAGAGAGTAGAGTTACAAAGGAGTTGCTTTGAAGATGTAAGTTCTTGTTGGTGACTCATTAGCTGGAAGTATAGTCAAAGCTATGGTTTTTCCAGTATTCATGTATGGATGTGAGTGTTGGACCATAAAGAAGGCTGAGGATCAAAAAATTGATGTTTTCAAACTATGATGCTGGAAAAGACTCTTGAGAGTTCTTTCAACAGCAAAGAGATCAAGCCAGTCAATCCTAAAGGAAATCAACCCTGAATATTCATTGGAAAGATTGATGCTGAAGCTCTAATACTTTGGCCACCTGATGCAAAGAGTCAACTCATTGGAGAAGACCCTGATGCTGGGAAAGATTGAGGACAGGAGGAGGAGGTGGTGATCGAGGATGAGACGGTTAGATGGCATCACCAACTCAATGGATGTGAGTTTGAGTGAGCTCTGGGAGATGGTGAAGGACAGGGAAGCCTGGAATGCTGCAATCCATGGGGTTGCAAAGAATTGGACATGACTTAGTGACTGAACAACAACAGCAAAGGCAAGATAGAGAAATAAAGGGAAAGAGAGAAGGAGGGCTGATCATGGCTCAGGTGAAAAGAGGATGGGAGCTAGAACAGAGAGAAACAATGCCTGCCTAGACACAAGATACAGAGATGGTGAAAAATAGAAAAGGGCAGGAGAGGTGACAAAGATGATGTGGAAGACCTTGGGGTGAGCCAGGAGCTGGAACTGAAGCAGAAGATCAGCAGGGAAAGGGGATTTTCCTAATAGTGTAGGGCAGGAAGTCAGCAGAGGATTTGCCAGCTAGGATCTGGGTGGTATGTGGAGACCAGCTCTTCTGGGAGATCAGAGGGAGATAGGGAATAGAAGAGAGCTTGGGCTGAAGCACACATAGCACAAGATGTGTTTGTTTCACTCATGGCTGTGTGCCAATGCCCAAGGCTGGCACTGCACTGGTAGTGAATACAATTGAATGAATGCTAGGTGCTGTCTCTGAGAACCAGGCAGACATGAAGGGGAGAGGCATGACAGCAGGTGGTAGAAGCATGCAGCCTCCAGCCTCCAGGGTCTAGAGGCTTCCTTGATGGTTAGACAGTAAAGAATTGGCCTGCTGTGCAGGAGACCCTGGTTCGATCCCTGGTTCGATCCCTGGTTCGGGAAGATCCCCTAGAGAAGGAAATGGCTACCCACTCCAGTATTCTTGTCTGGAGAATTCCATGGCCAGAGGAGCTTGGCAGTCTACAGTCTGTGGGGTCGCAAAGAGTAGGACATGACTGAGAGACTTAACGCTTTCACTTTCTGGAGTCTGTATCTCAGGACTGACTTGTAAGAAAGCAGGGTGGAGGCAGATATATGGTACTGGGTTGCATTTCAAGATATTTCCAGCTGGTGCCCGAAGAATCCTCTATCAGCAGTAAATTATTGCTTCTGTGCTAAACATTTATGAATGGAGAGAATCATGGCTCAGAGGTCCCTAGAAGAAGAGCACTGGATAGGAGTTAGGGTCAAGGGTGTGGTTCCAGGGTCCCCTAAAGAAAGTCTCAGAGCATAGAGGCAGAAGGCTCCCCGGGGAAGCGCAGGAGGCCTTTAGTTTTATTGCAAAATATCTAGTGTCCTTTTTGTGCCTTGATTCTTATCTCTCTGGATGAGAATGCGGGTTGGGGTGGGAACGATGGTTATAATCTAGGAGGAAGGGAGTCTGCCTTCCCACTGTCTGTCTTGAAGCACACACACTCGCAAAACCTCGGAGAGTGCGAGAGGCCATTTGGAGCGATTTGAAATCTGGAGCCCTTGGCTATTTAATGTTTCCAGCAATGAACTACATGATGAAACAGAAAGCACGCTCATTAATTTCATAGATGACACCCAGCTGAGGCTGGAGGGGCACCTTGGAGGATCCGATTAGAATTCAAATTGACTCTAGTGGGTCTTAGAGAATGGTCAGGAACCAGCCAAATTAGATTCTGGTAGGACAAGGGCAAAGCGAGGAAAAAGCAGCCACACAGATGATGGGGAGGAATGACTTGCTGAGCCCCAATCCTGCCTGAAACTGGAAGACTTCCGTGACCTCTCTGCCTGATTCATCAAGGCTGACATCTGCACATAGCTTCAATGATACAATGAACTTGCACCGTTCTTTCCTTTGAGCCTTGTGACACGCTCCCTGTCCCCCCCAGGAGAGAGGAATTCTTATGAATAAGTTCATGGGGCTTTCGAGATGTTAAAAAAATCTGCCTAAGGCCACACAGCTGATAGGTGTCAAAATCAGATGCAAACCCTGTGAGCACTTTCCGGGGCTCCTTTGACATATACCAAAGGTATTGACTGTGTCATCTGACCTAAGGTACAGTCCCTTGATCCTTGCCCCTGCCCC
Organism: Aepyceros melampus; assembly: GCA_006408695.1. Taxonomy (NCBI): domain Eukaryota; kingdom Metazoa; phylum Chordata; class Mammalia; order Artiodactyla; family Bovidae; genus Aepyceros; species Aepyceros melampus. The sequence goes on along the minus strand of SJXQ01002607.1, from coordinate 57,698 downwards.
CAGGCTACCTCCCATCCCCTTTCTTGTGTCATATTCTCCCCTGGGTGGCCAAGATCCTAGGGGTGTATCTGTGTAACCCAGTTCTAATCAGCACCAATTCTGATCAACTGTTTGAACATTGGATGACTTTGGAACCTTGGATGAATCCAAACTCCCTCACCTGGCTGGCTGAGCGCTCTTGGAGTGAATTACATAATTAGGAAGAGGATGGAGCCACTGCAGAACCACTGCACAGGCCCTCCATTCTGCTTGGCAATAGCTTTTACGTGTCTCTGGTCAGTTCACTCTCCTCAAGGTCCTCACCTCATTACTGGCCTCATTGTTATTATTCTGTTGAAGAGAAGATGAGGGTTATGGGACAAAACCATTCTCAGCAACTTTCAACTTGTCTAAGTTGACATCAGCTTTTACCTCCTCTCCTGCAGGATCAGGGCAAGGAATGATGATGCTGTCCATTCGCCTCTCCTGTGCTTGTAGGCTTCCTGGTCCACTTTTTCCAGCATGCACTCCCCTGAGGCCCTCCCCCCTTTATTAGTTCCTTCCTCATAGGCCTTTGGAGAAGGCAATGGCACCCCACTCCAGTACTCCTGCCTGGAAAATCCCATGGGTGGAGGAGCCTGGTAGGTTGTAGTCTGTGGGGTTGCTAAGAGTCAGACATGACTGAGCAACTTCACTTTCACTTTTTACTTTCATGCATTGGAGAAGGAAACAGCAACCCACTCCAGTGTTCTTGCCTGGAGAATCCCAGGGACGGGGGACCTGGTGGGCTGCCGTCTATGGGATCGCACAGAGTCGGACATGACTAAAGCGACTTAGCAGCAGGAGCAGCAGCAGCAGCAGCAGCATAGGCCTTCAACATGTTCCAGCCTATCTTAGCTCATGAAACTCTCCCTGGATGGGGAGGCAGTGGGGAGTGGAGGAGCAGAGGGGTCTGCTACTGTGGTCCTAATGATGTTTTGGTTCTTAGGATTTTTACATAAAGTCTCTCACAAGTATGCACTATTGCATAATTTAAAAAATAAAATTTAATGAAAATAACTCCTTCCACCATGCTACTGCTGCCTTGCTGCTTGAAACTCTTGGAAGATAGATGTAAGAGTCTGTGCTCAGTCCTGTCTGACTCTTTGTGACCCTATGGACTGTAGCCCGCCAGGCTCCTCTGTCCATGGGATTCTTCAGGCAAGGGTACTGGAGTGGGCTGCCATTTCCTCCTCCAGGGATCTTCCCGACCCAGGGATCGAACCTGAGTCTCCCGCGTCTCCTGTATCTCCTGCATTGGCATGTGGAGTCTTTACCACCGAGCCACCTGGGAAGCCCCCTTAGAGTTCCTCTGTGAACCCAAATCCCTGAAATGATCACGATGGAATAGCGAGAAATTTAGACTCATCAGCAGGACGTACATTGCCTGTTGGGTGCTGTGGCCGTGGAGTAGATTGGGGAGCTGTGTTACCCAGTGTGATTATGGGCATCTCTGGGCATCCAGGCTGTGCAGTGTGCAGTGGATTTATGGAGAGTTGCCTCACACTCTCTGCCCAAAGCGGCTGGTTGTGGGTAGCTGCTGCCAATCTGGCCATCCTCCTCAGCAATGCTCCCAAGGGCAGACATCATGTTACCCCAGCCAAGACAAAATCCTGGGCCCCACTCCCAGCCCTGCAGGGGAGGAGGCTTGCCCAAAGGGACAGGCAGCCTCTGGGCATCCCAAGCACAAGGGCTTGCGTGTCATCTGGAGGGTGGCCAGCACATTCCTGGGCTTGGGCTGTACTGGGGTGGGCTGGGCTGGGAGCAGCTGTACCAGCCCTGGGCAGAGGCTGATCAAGGCTCCCGGGCTAGGTTGGCAGGCTGCTGTCTGTCTGTGTTCCCTGGGCTGGGGGGGAGGCGGTGGAGAGCACTGGATCTTGCCCACAGCCAGGCCCTGTCTGCCTGGTTGGCCACTTTCTGGTTTGCCATTCTATGGGCTCCTCTGTCCTCTTCAGTGTCCTTTAAAGGTTCAGAGTGCGCCTCACTTGGGGCTACAGAACCAGCCGGGGAAGCAGTCCTTCAGTCTGCTCTTCAGCTTTCCAGGCCTGGTTTTGGGGGCCTCACTCCAAACTGCCTCTTGCAGTGACTGTCTTCAGTCCCTGTGGGCTTGGCCTGGCTCCAGTGGAATTTGTGACCTGCCTGTGGACAGCTCCTTTGGGACCACCGACCTGCAGCGCATCTCATACCCTTGTTCTCCATCTGCCCACCGAAGGTGCACCCCAGCCCCGCATCCCCCAGAGAAGGTTGGGCCGCCACTCCTCCCCTCTTTGGGGCACAGCCGGTCTGGACACTCGGGCCTTGCCTGGAGCTCATCTGACTCTGTCTGCTGCCGCTCCAGCACAGAAATGGCTCCTCAGTCCGTTTGCTTCAGGCATAGCCCACCTCCCTGTTTGTAAGTTACCTGCCCCAACCCCCGCCCCGGCTTGTGCAGTGTAATCAGGACAGGCTCTGTGCAGGAGACGGATTCCGGAAGTGGGTCCATGAGACCTGGCAGGACAGGACTGAGGCGAGAGGGCGATCGGGGCTGCTGGGTAACGGGACTTGTCCTGGGAAATGGCATCTCAGCTGGCTTCCCATAGCTGCCAATTAGCTGTGCCAGCCGGTGAGGGCTGCAAGGGGCAAGGAAGAGCATGCCCTCAGGCCACTGAGATGCCGCCACTGTATCCGAAGCTGTGTCGTGCTCAGTCCTAGCCAACTTGTCATCCTCCATGTGTCCCTGTGGGATGAAGACACTAAAGCTGGCCTCCTCCTAATGATCAACAGAGAACCCAGGCAGCTTGTGAGCAGACACGTCCCTGCGTCAGCCCTGCCACCACCCAGGCAATTAACTGCTGCTGTGCCTCTGGGTCTCTGTCCCCACCAGCCCCTGCTTCCCAACACCCCTGTTGAACATCAGTCTTCACAGGAGGACATAAAGTGATGTTCTGGTCTGGCAGCAGAGGTGGCCGGGCTGAGAGATGACAGGGGTCTGAACGGAGAGGCTGTGTGATTTTAATCGTGACAGATCCTGTCTTGGGAGGGAGTGTGAGACAGCTCCCCAAGAGACTCTGAGGGGCCACAGCCCCCTGAGCATAAGTGAGGATGACATCCAGAAGACAGGATATTCTCCCAGATCATTGTCTCCCCCGGGGCTGGCCCCAGGCCCTGCCAATTACTGCCACGTTGGCTGGGCTCCACTGTCTGTGAAGGGGCTTGAACTAACCTTGGTGTGGGGGTTAGCAGCAATGAGTATGAGGTGCCCCCCGCGCTTGGGGGCCTGGGAGGCTGGGGAGTGACCTCAGATCCCTGGGGTCCGTGTTGGGCCCTCCCGTCTTCTGGCGGGTTGTTCACTCTCATGTCGCAGCCCAGTGGCAGCCTTGGCTAATCGGAAGCTGCGGCTGGCCTGGGGACGGTGGTCTCTGAGGAGAGAACCTATGTTGAGCTGGTGAAACGAGTAGCGGCGCTAATCACACGTTCTCAGCCCAGACCCTCTGGCCTACTCACGGCAGCCCCCGAGCCTCCGGGGCCTGCTCACTCTCTCCTCTCCCGTCCCGCCGCCTCCCCTCTGAGCCCGTGCCCGTGCTCCCCTTCCGCTCTTCCTGCTCTTGCCTCCCATCTCCCTGGGAAAAGAGGCCCTGGAAGCCTCTGAGGGCTCTAGTCTTCACCTCTAGCAATCCTCAGAACCTTAACATGACCCCAGGAACTTGTAAAGCTAAATGATCCTGACTGCTGACGTGAAGGGAAAGTGTTAGTTGCTAAGTCGTGTCTGACTCTTCGTGACTCCATGGACTTATTGACCACCAGGCTCCTCTGTCCCTGAGATTTCCAGGCAAGCGTATTGGAGTGGGATGCCATTTCCTACTCCACGGTGTCTTCCTGACCCAGAGATCGAACATGTGTCTCCTGCATTGTAGGCAGATTCTTTACCATTTGAGTCACCTGGGAAGTCCTAATTGGAGGATAATTGCTTTACGATGTGATTTCTGCCATACAACAATGTGAATCAGCCACAGGTATACTATGTCCCTTCACTCTTGAACATCTCTCTCAACACTCCACCCCATCCCAGGCCTTTAGGTTGTTACGGAGCACTGGCTGAGCTCTCTGTGTTATACAGCAACTTCCCACTAGCTACTTATTTACCCACTGTAATGTATATGTTAGTCTGATTTCTTTAATGCTCCTCTGTCTTTATCCCACCAGCCCAGAAGGCTAGTGGCTTCTTGTGGTTGCTAATATCTGGATGGTCCCATTATTCCTGTTTGGCTTCTCAGCCTCTTTAAATCTCTCTATTTCAAATACTTACCTTTGAATATTTACATGCGCCAGGACCTCGGATGACTTAACCTACATGACTTCATATAAGCACCTCTTAAAACTCTGTGAAGCGGAGTGTACCCATTTTATAAACAGGAAAACTGAGCCACAGAAAGGCTAAAGTAGAGCTGGTGAACTGTAGCGCTGGGTGTTGAATCAGGTAATCTAACCACAGAACTTTCGATTTTTAACAGCACTATAGATCTACACTCTGCTTGGGCCAGGCCCTGAGTAATGGTTTGCACTGACAAAATTCAGTTATGTGCCAGGTTTTAGAGGAAGATGGGACATGGAATCCAGTCTGCCCCTGTGATGGGTTTTGTGACCTTGCATGAGTCACTTACCCATGGTGAGCTTCAGTGTGCCCACCTATTAACTGAGGATTATAACAGAACCTGATTCAGAGGGGTTTTGTGGGATCAAACAAAATGATGGACATAAAACATGCATCTCCTGCCAGCATCTCCAGCTGGCGCTTAACACAGAGCCTGGCACATAGCAGCCTGCTCAGTCGCTTAGTCGGACACGATGCTTTGCCACCCTATGGACTGTAGCCTGCCAGGTTCCTGCATCCATGGGATTTTTTTCAGGCAAGAATACTGGGGTGAGTTGTGATTTTCTTCTCCATTGGCACATAATAAGTGCTTGATAAAGCTCAGCTTTTATTCCTGTTTTTGATTTGACACTCCTTCCCTGGTTCCCAGGAGTCTGGCAGATGAGACTGGGCAACCTGGATCCCAGATTAGGTGGGGATGAGGCACAGTTTGAACCAGGGGTGGGCACATTGCATTCAGGGCACCTGGTTCTAAGGATGTCCTTGGGTTTCTAGTTACTCTGTTCTTGGCTGTAGTGCTTTTTGTATTCTGGGAAGAATTTCCCAGCATACAGCAAGAGGTTCTCTTATACTGAGAACCTCTTTCTCCACACCCTTCTGTCCGGTAGGGATCTCTTTGTAGCCCTGCGAGGACTTTGCAAGACTGAATGAAACTGGAAGCCCCCAGACCCAGATCTTTGGTGTAATGTCAGCTTTCTGAGAACTTGAGGTGGCCTCTGTTTTTCTTTTCTGTTTGAACCGCAACCAAATATGGAGCACACACATGGACACTCATACACATGCACACTCATGCCTTCATACACTCACGTTTGCACACACACACACACACTCACCACTAAAATCAATGACCTGGGAGCAAACCTCAGTGAATTGCTGAGCACTGAACAATTTCAGCCAACTGATGAAGATCCCAAATAATTTCCTTTCTAATCTATGTTGCTTGACTTCCAAGAAGGTAACGGTCTCTTTGGTGACATGTCGTCTTTTCGGTACACATTGGATGGCTGTGACTTGCCTTTCTGAACTGCTACCTCAAATTGTAGAGGAAAAGCAACCCTTGAATTACTGCTAACCACTCTTTGCTGGGATGTTGGAGGCCTATGTAGCCATGCTGGTGGCTGGGTCAGGGGTGGGTGAGGAGAGTTGTCAGGGAGGAGAGGGAAGGAGATCTGAATTTGAGACCAAAAGATGATAATGATTCTAACAGTCATATGAGATAAACTTATACACTTTCCAATTACAGAGCATTTTCACAAGCATGATCTGCCATGCGTGGCTCAGAAGGTAAAGAATCTGCCTGCAATGCAGGGACTCGAGTTTGATCCCTGGGTCAGGAAGATCTCCTGGAGGAGCAAATAGCAACCCACTCCAGTATTCTTGCATGGAGGATTCCAAGGACAGAGGAGTCTGGCGGGCTATGGTCCATGGGGTCACAAAAAGTTAGACACAACTAAACGGCTAACATTCACTTTTCTTTTACTTTCACAAGCTTAATTTTCATTTAATCTTATTATGACTTGTCATTCTATAGGGGATGAGATTTCTGTTAGGATCTAGGGATACCCATTTGGTTAGCAGAGGTACAGTCACAACAGTCTAATACCAGGTCTATGACTACCATATGGTACTTCTGATGGGTGTGAAAGGTAAGGAGGTTTGTAGGTCTTAACCAGATAAGGAGTAGTTGGCTCAGGTAGTTGGAGTCTTTCTGGCTGCACAGAAAGACTGCCTCCAACATCCCAGTAAAGAGTGGTTAGCAGTAATTCAAGGGTTGCTTTTCCTCTACAATTTGTAGTAGCAGTTCAGAAAGGCAAGTCACAGCTGTCAAATGTGTACATGACTCAAGGTCCTGTGATTAGTTCCTGAGATGAGTGATTGGTCTTAAGCTGAGACCCGATCAGTTCTGCTCAATCAACTCCCAGGTTGTGGTGTCTGGGGATAGGCTCAGAGTGAATTGACTCATATAAGACTGTCTCCTCTGGAAAAGGAAATGGCTCAGAGCAGGTACTTTGAGGAGTTTGGGAAGTCTTTTAACTTCTCTAGAAACCTCAGCTCCTTCATCATCTGTAAATGAGATTGCAGCAATCCAGTCCTAGTGAGAGTTACATAAAATAAGCATAAAAATGAAAAAGATTTATGAATAGTAAAGCTCCAAAAGAAGGTAAAGGAATCTTATTGTATCTTCCATTATCACCATTCTCACCACTACCACCGTCATCGTTACCATTGTTTTCACCGCCACATCGCCATCATTATCAACATCATCTTTATTATCATCGTGATCTGGTAAGGAGAACATAAATTAAAAAATTACTAAAAATGTGGAGTAATAGAAATATCAAGAGGTTCATTTAAAATGTGTCTTCCTGGCCACACTTCCTAGGACCCTGAATCAGAGTTCTCAGTGGAACCCAGAAATCTTCCTTTTAACAGGCACCCTGGGGTGATTTTGTTGCAGGCTGTCTGTGGATCATACTTTGAGAGACATTGCCTTAGAGCTGTAGGACCAAAAAAAGAGATTATATGTCACACAGGGTTCAGTGATACTTATGAAACATATAAGCTGATGATATTAATATATGTGTAAGTAGGAAGTGAAGAGGAACTAAAAAGCCTCTTGGTGAAAGTGAAAGTGGAGAGTGAAAAAGTTGGCTTAAAGCTCAACATTCAGAAAACAAAGATCATGGCATCTGGTCCCATCACTTCATGGGAAATAGATGGGGAAACAGTGGAAACAGTGTCAGACTTTATTTTTCTGGGCTCCAAAATCACTGCAGCTGGTTAGAACACACATGTCTAGCACACTTGTGAACTTGGGGTTGAAACAACAGTGTTACACACCAAGGAAACCAGAATTGAAAGCGACACGTGTACCCCAATGTTCATTGCAACACTGTTTATAATAGCCAGGACATGGAAACAACCGAGATGTCCATCAACAGATGAATGGATAAGAAAGTTGTGGTACATATACACAATGGAGTATTACTCAGCTATTAAAAAGAATACATTTGAATCAGTTTTAATGAGGTGGATGACGCTGGAGCCGATTATACAGAGTGAAGTAAGCCAGAAAGAAAAACATCAATACAGTATACTCACACATATATATGGAATTTAGAATGATGGTAATGATAAACCTGTACGCAAGACAGCAAAAGAGACACAGTTGTATAGAATGGCCTTTTGGACTCTGTGGGAGAGGGAGAGGGTGGGATGGGTTGGCAGAGTGGCAATGTAACATGTGTGATATCATAAGCGAAACGAATAATGGAATTTTAGAATGATGGTAATGATAAACCTGTACGCAAGACAGCAAAAGAGACACAGTTGTATAGAATGGCCTTTTGGACTCTGTGGGAGAGGGAGAGGGTGGGATGGGTTGGCAGATGGCAATGTAACATGTGTGATATCATAAGCGAAACGAATTGCCAGTCCAGGTTTGATACAGGATGCAGGATGCTAGGGACTGATGCACGGGGATAATCCAGAGAGAGGGTGTGGGGCGGGAGGGTGGAGGTGGGGGTCGGGATTGGGAGTTCATGTACACTCATGGCTAATTCATGTCAATGTGTAACAAAACGAATACAGTATTGTAAAGCAAAACAAACTAAAAATAAAAATTAATTAAAAAAAAAAAAAGACCTAAAGAAAAGAGGTATTTATTTCTACTCATATAGTACAAAGCAGTTAATCCACTTAATTAACCATAATTAAATCACTCAAAATGAAGTTGATGACTCGACTTTGAGCTGGAGCAAATCTCCACTATGGCTCTTGGGATGGACACTCCCCACCCCTTAGATCTCTACCTGCTAACCTGGGCCAGTGCTACTCTGTTCTCTGGGCTAAGTTGCTTCAGCTGTGTCTGACTCTGCAACCCTAAGGACTGCAGACTGCCAGGCTCCTCTGTCCATGGGATTCTCCAGGCAAGAATACTGGAATGGATAGCCTATCCTTTCTCCAGGGGAACTATCCGACCCAGGAATCGAACTGGGGTCTCCTGCATTACAGGTGGATTCTTTATCAGCTGAGCTACACGTGAAGCCTGAGACATGTCTGTTAAATTGAAAATGGGTTCTGGGAAGAGGAGAAATTAATGGGGTAAACTGATGCCTCGTGAAAGAACCTGTTTTTTAAGACGATGGAAAAGGGCTCAGGCAGATTTGAGGCTTGGGGCCCCTGAGTGTTTAGAGAATGTGAAAATTGAAAAAATGAAAGTGAAAGTTGCTCACTTGTGTCTGACTCTTTGCGACCCCCTGGTCTGTAGCCTGCCATGCTTCTCTGTCCGTGGAATTCTGCAAGCAAGAATACTGGAGTGGGTAGCCATTCCCTTCTCCAAGGGATCTTCCTGACCCAGGGATTGAACCCAGGTCCCCTACATTGCAAGTGGATTTTTTACTGTCTGAGCCCCAGGGAAGTCCTTTGAGAGTGTAGGGACTGTTATCAAGCACCTCTGGCCCTGCTGTTGCCGGGGGCATATACTTATTCTGGGGAGGAAGAAACTCTGGAATGTTCCATTAAATTCTGTAGCTCAGGGATCCTTGCAAGAGAGTGTAACCTGGAAATGAAAGAATGTTGAAGGGTGGGTGGCAAGTACAGTGTGGGTGCCCCTAAGGGCTCAGCGAGGTAGCTGGAACAGGTGGGGCCCTGGTGAGCAGTGCAATGGGGGCAGACAGCCTGGGTGCTGATCTGAGGGGAGTGAGAGGTGTGGGGTCCCAGAGGCAGCTCCCAGAGGTGGAGGGTGGGCCTGCCAGGGGATGGACCCCAGCGTTTCCTTGAGATGGGAGGGTGGGTGTGGTGGGACAAGAGGGCACTTATCCAGTTTGCATCATGAGGTAGGAATGGGTTGGCCTGCCCAGGTGGTGCTGCTGAGGGCAGACTGGCCCACTGGGTAAGGATTTCCTTGCCAAGTCCTTGCTGGTCTTCTCCCTTCCCAGCTCCTTTGCCAGAGAGAGCAGGCTTCCTTTTCTTTCTCTTGAATTCTCTGTCTGTATCTAGTGGTTCTGGGCTGTGGACTATTCCATGCCCAGTCTGGCACATATGAGATGGACAAATAAAACCTAGAGACCTTGCTGCTGTCCCTTTTCAAGTCTTGTGGCCCCAGTCTCTGACCCTCTTCTACCCTGGAGAGTAGTTTTATGATTGTCTGCTGAATCACCTCTAGAGCGTCTTACCTTGAGTGGAGGAGCAGGGGAAAGGGGGCTTACAGCATTCTGTCTGGGACCTGCCTCTCTGTCCTGGTGCAGCCAGATGGGGCATTGGCTTGGAGCTGCTCTGCAGTCTGAAGCAGGATTTGGGGCTGCTGGTGGCATCACTTGCAGAGGCCAGGTGGTCTGGAAGGATGCTCAGAATTGTTCTGTGTGCTTCTCTCTCTATACTAGCCCCCGAGGCCATTGTTGCAGAAGGTAATAGCTGGACGCTTCAGGTCTGACCAACATAGCTAAGCTCAGGGTCTCACTGCTGCTGAAGGAAGGTGGGACTGTGTGAGGTGGTTCAGCAAAGCAACCCATTCACCACCAGCAAGTACAGTCTTCAGGAATCATGTCCTTTAGCAGAGCCATTAACCCAAGTGTTTACTGGTATCCCCAGGTATAAGGGCAGCTGGGAAGCTAGGCTTATAATCCAGCAACTTTTTCATCAGCCAGAAAGGAACTTGCCTCCCCTCTTTTTTATTGGAATTTTAATTGTTCTACAATGTTGTTAGTTTCTGTTGTACAACAGTGTGAATCAGCTATGTGCTTGTGTGAGTAACCCGTTCTGTCCAATTTTTTGCAACCCCATGGACTGTAGTCTGCCGGGTTCCTCTGTCATGGAATTTTCCAGGCAAAAATACTAGAGTGGGTTTCCATTTCCTAATCCAGGGGATCTTCCTGAAACAGGGATAAACCTCGTGTTTCTTGTGTCTCCTGAATTGGCAGGCAGATTCTTTTCCACTGAGTCACCTGGGAATCCCTGAATTAGTTATGTGTACACATATATTCCCTTCCTCTGGAGCCTCCCCCCATCCCTCCATCCCACTCCTCTAGGTCATCACAGAGCCCTGAACTGAGCTCCCTGTGTTATATAGCAGCTTCCCACTAGCTATTAATATCTATTTTATGCAAAGAACAACCCTCCTTGGTTTCTCTGATTTATTCATCTTAACCAAGCTTTTACCATGTGCCTGCATGAGGTTTAATACTGTGGGGAGAGAGGTGAATGATATGGTCCCTGCCTTTGGGGAGGTCACCATCTAGTGGGGGTGGCATCAGCCTCTTCAGATGACCAGATGTGCCGTGGCACCACTGAGGAGATCCAGGATGTCTTCACAGTGGTGGTGACCAGGAGTTAGATGTCGAAGATGCCAGTGGAAGGTCTCCAGGAAGATACACGAGGAAGGCAGCGGGCATACCTACTCAAAGTCTTGAAAGTCCAAAACACCCAGGTGAATGTCTCCAAGGGGGATTCAGGACAAGAGGTGTTACTTCCTAGGGACTCCAGCTGGTTGGAGAGCTGGACCTAGACTTAACCAAAAGGGATCCCTTGCTCGTGGGCATCACCTTGTCCGAGACTTTTAGGCAAGATGCTAACTCTCCCATGTGGGTTTGTTTGAACCTCCCCTCTCATGTCATCATGGAAACTTTTTCTCTGGTCAGTAAACTCCCAGGCATCTTCAGGGAGGTACTGGAGTGAGTGGGAGACTCAGAGGAGGGACGGTGCTCAGCAGGGTGCTGCCAGTTGTTCTTAGACTAAAGGGTGAGGGATGACTCTCCTGGTGTGAGTGTGTGTGAATGAGGGTGAGAACATCAGTGTGTGGATAAAAATTGAATGACCTGGGATAATCTTCTTTGCATCTTCTCCACTCCTGGTGTCATGCCTGCATGTTGTGAGTTTCCAGTGAATGGGTGTGGAATATTGACAGCCTTTAGAATCTGAGTCACGAAGGAGTATCTGCTCCACAGAAAGGAGATGAAAGAAACTGAGTAAGTCTGTAGAATTTTTAAAAATTCTTTTATTTAAAATTAATTATTTTGGGCTATGCTGGGTCTTAGTTGCTGTGTGAGGGCCTTTTCTCTAGTTGCAGTGAGCAGGGGCTGCTATTTTTCTTGCAGTGCTCAGGCTTCTCATTGCAGGGGCTTCTCTTGTACAAGGACTTAGTTGTCCCACAGCATGTGGGATATTTCCTGACTAGGGATTGACCTCATGTCTCCTGCACTGATGGTCAGATTCTTTAACCATCCCTCCTGAGTCTGCAGTATTGATGGCAGCAGCTCCATTTGGAGCTTCCATGCTCTGAGAGGGCTGTTCCCTGTTCCTGTTTGGACAAGTGTTGGTGCTGGGCTCTGGGGAGGTTCTGGAAAGACTTGGCTACTTGAGATCCTTCATTATGTGTCTCCTAGATTGTCATCTGCTATCGCCCTGTTTCCAGTTATTCACAGAGCCCTCTCACTCCTCAGTGACTCTACTCACGTGGCTTGTTCTGCCTGGAAAGGGTTCCCCTCCACCACTGGACAGTTCTTCCTCATCCTTCCAAGCTCATGTTAAATGTCACCTCCTCCAGGAAGCCTTTCTTGATACCCATCATATGACTCTCCTCTGTGGTCCCTAACTCTGCTGTGTCCTTGCCATAGCACAGATGCAGTTGCTGTTTGTAGTTGTTACTCACTGCTTTTGCCTTTTTGCATTTCTTTTCCATGGGGATGGTCTTGATCCCTATCTCCTGTACAATGTCACGAACCTCATTCCATAGTTCATCAGGCACTCTATCTATCAGATCTAGACCTTTAAATCTATTCCTCACTTCCACTGTATAATCATAAGGGATTTGATTTAGGTCATACCTGAATGGTCTAGTGGTGTTGCCCACTTTCTTCAATTTAAGTCTGAATTTGGCAATCAGGAGTTCATGATCTGAGCCACAGTCAGCTCCCGGTCTTGTCTTTGTTGACTGTATAGAGCTTCTCCATCTTTGGCTGCAAAGAATATAATCAATCTGATTTCGGTGTTGACCATCTGGTGATGTCCATGTGTAGAGTCTTCTCTTGTGTTGTTGGAAGAGGGTGTTTGCTATGACCAGTGCATTTTCTTGGCAAAACTCTATTAGTCTTTGGCCTGCTTCATTCCGCATTCCAAGGCCAAATTTGCCTGTTACTCCAGGTGTTTCTTGACTTCCTACTTTTGCATTCCAGTCCCCTATAATGAAAAGGACATCTTTTTTGGGTATTAGTTCTAAAAGATCTTGTAGGTCTTCATAAAACCGTTCAACTTCAGCTTCTTCAGCATTACTGGTTGGGGCATAGATTTGGATAATTGTGATATTGAATGGTTTGCCTTGGAGACGAACAGAGATCATTCTGTCATTTTTGAGATTGCATCCAAGTACTGCATTTCGGACTCTTTTGTTGACCATGATGGCTACTCCATTTCTTCTGAGAGATTCCTGCCCACAGTAGTAAATATAATAGTCATCTGAGTTAAATTCACCCATTCCAGTCCATTTTAGTTCGCTGATTCCTAGATGTCGACGTTCACCCTTGCCATCTCCAGTACTTTGGGCACCTTATGCGAAGAGTTGACTCATTGGAAAAGACCCTGATGCTGGGAGGGATTGGGGGCAGGAGGAGAAAGGGACGACCGAGGATGAGATGGCTGGATGGCATCACAGACTCAATGGACGTGAGTCTGAGTGAACTGCGGGAGTTGGTGATGGACAGGGAGGCCTGGCGTGCTGCGATTCATGGGGTCGCAAAGAGTCGGACACGACTGCGCGACTGAACTGAACTGAACTGAACTCACTGCTTTACTTTTCTCTCTTTCCCAGGAGGTTGAGATTCCCTTGAGATAAGATGGCATTTTGTTCATCTCTGAACTTCCAGAGCCTAGAAGGTGCTTAAGCTGTGAGTCATCATCACTCAACAAATACATATGGAGTGCTTTCCCCATAACAGGCACAGTGTCTCTTCTGTTAAATGGGGAAAATGTATAAGAACTCTGAGGTTCAAAGAACCCTGATGCATTTGAAAGAAACCAGAGTGTCCAAAGCTCTGTGTGCAAGAAACAGAGTGATATGAGATGAGGCTGGACAGGAAGGCAGTGGCTGGATTGTGCAGGGCCCCATAGACCTATAAGCCTATGAAGAGGGTGTGGATTTTATTTATTTTTATAATTAAAAATATTATTGGTGTATGGTTGCTTTACAAGGTTGTGTTAGACTCTGCTGTACAGCAGAGTGAATCAGCTATATGTAACATATGCATGTGCGTGTGCTAAGTTGCTCAGTCGGGTCCTACTCCTTGCAACACCATGGTGTAGCCCACCATGCTCCTCTGTCTGTGGGGTTCTCCAGGCAAGAATACTGGAGTGGGGGGTTGCCATGCCCTCCTTCAGGGGATCTTCCTGACCCAGGAATTGAACCCGCATGTCTTATGTCTCCTGCACTGACAGGCAGGTTCTTTACCATTACTGCCACCTGAGAAGCCCCATATGTATATGATATATCCCCTCCTTTTTGAATTTCCTTCCCATTGAGGTCACCACAGACACTGAGTAGAGCTCCTTATGCTGTATGGTAGGTGCTCATTAGTTATTTATTTTATACACAATAGTGTATATATGGGCTTCCCTGGTAGCTCAGCTGGTAGAGTCAGCCTGCAATGCAGGAGGACCCCAGCTTGATTCCTGGGTCAGAAAGATCCCCTGGAGAAGGGTTAGGCTACCCACTCCAGTATTCTTGGGTTTCCTTGGTGGTTCAGACAGTAAAGAATCCACCTCCAATGCAAGAGACCTGTGTTCTATCCCTGAGTTGGGATGATTCCCTGGAGGAGGGCATGGCAACCCACTCCAATATTCTTGCCTGGAGAATTTCCATAGACAGAGGAGCCTGGCGGGCTACGGTCCATGGGGTCACAAAAGGTCATACCTGAGCACAGCACAGCACAGTGTACAGATGTCAACCCCAATCTCCCAATTCATCCCAGCCCCCTTTCCCCTTGGTATCCATACATTTGATTTTTATGTCTGTGTCTCTGTTTCTGCTTTGTAAATGAGATTGTCTATACCATTTTTTGGCGTACTGCGATTCATGGGGTCGCAAAGAGTCGGACACGACTGCGCGACTGAACTGAACTGAACTGATACCATTTTTTTTTCAGATTCCACATATGTGGGTTAATATATAGCATTTATTTTTCTCTTTCTGACTTCCTTCACTTTTAAATGCACAGATGCATCTGATGGGCCAGGCATTTAGCAGATTCAGTAATGGTAGATGCTGCTGTTTCAATGTCTCTGAATATTTCAGGAGATTCTCATCACTCCCTTTTGAGAGAGAGGACAGACAAATAGGTAAAAGCTATAGAAAAAGCAACTAAAATGATCAAGAGAGACGGAGGAGCAATTAGAGTTTTTAAGTCTGGAAAGATCAAGTCTGAGAGACGATGAGATGAAAGGTAAGCTGATCATGAAAGAAAGAGTATGTGTTGGAATCCTGACATCTTAGACCTAGATTCCTCCTTCTCCTCTATCCCCATAAAACTTGACAGGAGATAATTTTAGGAGAACTAAGGGAATTCTGCTTTGCCCAGTGAGTAGTATAAATTTATGCAACTCTTTATCCCCAAGAGATACTGCACTAGCTGAGCACATAAATAACTTCAAGAAAGGTTTACAAATTTCAAAGATTGAAGTTCCCTAACGAGCTGAGGAACGGAGTTTAGGACTTTAGGATGTGACCTTTTATATCACATTCAGGCCTGACTGGGCTCTGTGCTCTCTTGTTGGACAGAGGCATCAAATCTTCCAGACTTGGCAGTGGGTAATTCCCAGTCTTCTCTGCCGGGTTGCTCTGCTGTTGATTGAGTGTGCCTATCTGTGGGTGTGGCAGGGTGTTCAAGGTTTGCCTGATTTTGCCTGTTTCTGAAGATGTGCTTGGGCTTCCCAGGTGGCACTAGTGGTAAAGTGCAAGTCCCACTTGCCAGTGCAGGAGACACAAGGATGTGGGTTCCATCCCTGGGTTGGGAACACCTCCTGGAGGAGAGGACATCACAACCCACTCCGGTATTCTTTCCTGGAGAATCCCGTGTACAGAGGAGCCTGATGGGCTACAGTCAATAGGGTCTCAAAGAGTCAGACGCTACTGAAGCAACTTAGCACACAAGGACAAAGATGTCCTTGAGCCTCAGAAAAAGTCTCTACTGGGCTGTGTAGGCTTAGCTGATGGGGACAGAGAGCTCGTCTTGATGACAAGCTTTGAATTTGAGTTCTAACATGAGTTCTTTTTTTATTGTTGAGGTGTACAATTCAGTGGCACTTAGTACGTTCACAATATTGTGTGACCGTCACCACGACCTAGTTTTGAGACTTTTTCATCACTCAAAAAGAAAATCTCACACCTTTTAACCAATGACTCCCCATTCTTCCTCTCCCAGCCCTGCCCTCAGACAACCACTCATCTGTTTCTGTCTCTACAGAAATTTGAGAGTTAGTTTCACTTTGCAGGCCAACATGTCTGACTGGCTCCTGTCTCCCTCTCTAATCCCATCTGCTTCCACGTTCCCCTCTGATTGTAGCAATCTGGCCACCTCGGCTCCTGATTCCTTACAAATATGACTTTTGGGTCTCATGGCCTGTGTGTGTACAGTCACTCAATGGCTCTTGCCTGTGCTCTGGGTAAAACGTCCTGCCTGAGTCCACCCAGGGCTCTGAGACCCTCATCCTGGAACTGTCCTTCCAGGCTGAGGCATGGCTGGGCTGGGCCAGTCCTGAAAAGAGAGAGATTAGAGATTGTGTGAGAGTTCTTGGTGAACTGTATGGTACAATCTACAGTACAAGGCTGGGCTTTATTACTGGCTCCAGGAAGGCAGTTCCTCCAGAGAACATCCATGGATCTGGCTGCCTTTGGCGCAAAACATGGCAGGTACCACTCTCCAAGTGAGGAACAAGACATGGTGGCAGCATAAAGGCAGTCAGTGGAGGTAAGTGACTCCTGACAAGGAGACCTGAGAAGAGTGAGCTTCCTCAGCCCAGGATTTCTCATGGTGGTGGTTCTGGGGCATTGTCTGTCTGTCTACAGCTGAAAGAGTGGCAGGATGGGAGTGGGGCCATCTATCAGGCCTGGAATCCTGTCATTCCTACAGATTCCTACCACCTTCCCAGGGCTTTGGGAGGACCAAAGTGTGATTGGAAAAAAGTCTGGAAAGAGTGAACTGGTGTATAAGCATGTAGCAGGAATATTCACACTGGTGATAATGATGAGGTGTGGGGTTCTTGCTCACTGTCCTCTAACCAGCATATGTGATGGGCATGAGGGGCCAACAAGTGGTCAGTTTTATATTCACTCATGAACTTTATTCTTTCACTCACCCACTCATTTATTTATTCACTCATGGTTTAGATCTGTACTACCCAATATGGTGGGCCATCCCAGGTGGTAAAGAACCTGCCTGTCAATGCAGGAGATGTAAAAGACGCAAGTTTGAGTCCTGAATCAGGAAGATCCCCTGGAGGAGGGCATGGCAACCCATTCCAGTATTCTTGCCTGGGAAATCCCATGGACAGAGGAGCCTGCTGGGCTACAGGCCATAGGGTTGTGAAGATTCGGACATGACTAAGCAAGTTAGCATGTATGCATGCATACGTCCAACAGGGTAGCCCCTAGCTACCTCTAGTTGTTGACACTTGAACTTTGCTGGTCCAAATTGAGATACCCCATAAATATAAAAAACACACTATACCTCAAGATTTAACCTAAAAGTTGTAAACATCTTGGTAATAATTTTTAAAAATATTGTTTGCATATTGAAATAATAGTATTTTTGTTATGAGTATAACATGCATTATGAAAAATAATTTCATCTATTTCTTTTTACTTATTGTAATGTGACTACTAGAAAATTTCTTATTTCCTATGTGGTTTAAATTTTTTTTCTATTGTATAGGGCTGATTTAATCATATCTGTTCCTCTGAAGGATGGGAGTGTGTGAAACTGACTGGCCCAGACTGGGATTTGTCCCTTCCAGGAACATCATAGAGGGGGAGATGCTGGCCCACAAGTATCCCAGATGAGAAAGGGGCACCCCAAACCATGAACGGAGGATTTCATTACAAGTCTCTCCTGAGGGACTTAACATGGTGTTTATGATTGATTAAGGCACGAAAGCTGTTCATTATTTATGTTTGCTGGTTTGTACTTCAGTGTATCTCAATAGCGTGGGAATAGGAACTGAATAAATTACCCAGCGGTGTGGGAATTCTTGTAACCCAGAACTCGCATACTCGATGGGTTTGTGAGTGTGTGCGCACATTTTAATGAGATGCAATTTTCTTTCAATTTGAGAAATCCCCCAAGCGCCCCTGCTTTGTTTGCTCTGACTCTAACCCAGCAGCTTCAGAGGCAGCAGCAAATGGAGAGATGAGATGAAAACATCTGGGCACAATCCTTCCTGAGGCTTTCTGGTGTTTTCTTCTCTGGGAACTTTCTGCTGAAGGGCATGTCCTCCTGACACTTTAGAACTCTGGCCTTTGTTCTTTCCTCCTCTCTGGTCTGTTTTCCCCGCAGTGGGCCGTTAAGACAGCACACAGTCAAAGCAGAGAGTAAGCCCTTGACACAGAATGTGGAATTTCAGGGTCCAGCCATATGCTCAGAGGGAAGAAATACCCACAGTCTCAGCATGTAAAATGCTGGAAAGCAGAGTGGGAAGAGCTGGCTCCTGCAGAGGGTTCTTTATGGGCCCGTAGGCACTATATTCATTCAGACATTCATTCTCGAGCACAATCATGGCCGGGTGCTGAAGAAACCAAAATGAAGGAAGTTTGCATCTTGTCCTCAAAGTATTCCACTGGAAGAGAAAACAGTGTAAAAGAGAATAGCAATTCAGCACTACCACCTTGGGAAGATGGAGTAGATGCAGTTTTCCCTATTCCTCCTGCTAAGTACAATGAAAAGATCTTGGCAGAAGGAGACTTTGAAAGGTTGAGGAAAGAAGGCACGCTATAAGGGCTTTTGGGACCTGAAAAAAGATCTAATGGTGAGTTCTTTCAGTCTTCTTATCCTTTATATCCAGATTTGGAGCTAACCCTGGAGAAGGAAATGGCAACCCACTCCAGTATTCTTGTCTAGAGCATCCCATAGACAGAGAAGCCTGGTAGGCTACAGTCCATGGCGTTGCAAAGAGTCCGACACGACTGAGCGACTTCACTTTCACTTTCACTTTGGAGCTAAAGAAAAAGGCAACCCAGGCATGTTAACAGATGCAGAGAGAAAAAAACACCCACTCCCGCCTCAAGCCTGCTCTCTAGCCAGAGGCCCAGGAAAAGGGTTAGACTCTAACTACTGTGCTCCAGACAAGCATCAGGAAAGAGACTGTAGCGCTGTCCCACCAGCTAAGGCCAAGTGGGGATCCAGGATTCTGGCTCTTGCAAGGCGGTAATGAGGTGCCCGTGCCATGGTGGGGGCTGGAGGTAAGGGCCAATGAACAGTGAGGACTCTAGTCACCATGCTGTCACCCCTCAGGAGAGATCACCCAGAGAGAATTAAGGAGGCTTTGCCTCCCATCCAGGGCTTCCCATCTGGGGCTTCCCTGGTGGCTCAGATGGTAAAGAATCCATTTGTAATGTAGGAGACCCAGGTTCAATCCCTGGGTGGGGAAGATCCCCGGAGAAGGGAATGGGTACCCACTCCAGTTTTCTTGCCTGGGAAATCTCATGAACAGACAAGCCTGACCAGCTACATACAGTCCATAGTGTTCCAAAGAACTGCATGTGAAACTGGATAGTACGGCCGATTGGTCTCAGGCGCTGGGGTTAAGAACTGCATGTGACTATGTATGAAGAACCCCCCATCCTCCCAGTCAGGTGGTTTCACTGGGGGTCCTGATGGAGACCCAGAACTCCCAGCCCTGCCCAGTGGTAACAGGACCCCTCCCATCTGTGGGTCCAAGTAGGGAACCTGAACTTCTATGCCCACCTGTCGGTAAAGGGCAGTGCCTCCCCGTCTCCTAGAATAGCGTCAGAGGAAGGCAGAAACAACGTTATCAGATCTGAACAGCAGAGAAAATAGAGTGAAAAAAAATGAAAGGTCTCAAGGATTTATGGGACTGTTTTAATCTATCTTTATTTGCTTCATAGCTAATAAGTACTTGTATTTTTTAAAAAAGTCTTTTGCCTAGGGATTGTAATATTGATCCTTAATTTAATCACATACACCTGAAATTAATATTATACCATGCTGTGTTTAATGTAAGAATCTACAGAAAATGTAATTACATGTATCCCTAATGTCTTTTGTTCTATTGTTCATATACATAATTCTACATATTTTATAAGCCTTACATTACATTATTACTACTTTGCTGTAGTCAATTTTCTTTGAAAAACTCTAAGAAAAAAATAGAGAAATTTACTGATGTAGTTACCATTTTCAGTGCTCTTCTTCCTTTCTATAGATCTACCGTTCCATTTGGTGCTGAACAATCTCCTTTAAGCAATTATTTTTGCTTGTTTTTTTTGGTGGCATGGGTCTGCTAGCAATGAATATTCTGTGCTTTCAATGATCTAAAATATCTTGATTTTGCTTTCAGTCTTTCAAAACTTTAATGGATATGAAAATATATCCATGTTTTCAGTGGATATAACATATTTTTATTTTTAAATTTTTATTTTTTCAGCACTTTAAAATACCCTTATGTTACTTTCCATTTTCCATTGTTTTCTGATAAGTCAGCCACTACTCTAGTTGTTGGTGCCCTGTTGCTATGTGTATTTTTCAGATTGCTTTTGTGATTTATTTATTTCTTTTTCAGCAATTTGATGATGATACCCCTCAGAGAGATTTTCTTTGTATCTGTCCTATGGGTACATTTCTGGGCCTTGTGGTTCTTTGGTATCGTTTTATCTAGATTTGGAAAAACATAACCTGATATTTTATCATTTTTTTTCCTGACAAAAAATTAAAAATAAAGACAGGATCAATATTTTTGATTTTTCCTTTCCCCCCATGTTTCAGTAAAGCTTAGTTTGGCATTGCTATTGATTCTATCTTTATTTAAATTTTTGATGTTTGTTAACATCTGCATTGATATTGATTTTTTAAAATACTGCATTATATTATTTCAATAATTTAACTTTTGGGGGAAGTTCCCTAGATTTTACACCCGAAGCAAATGCCTCATTTAAACCCTTTCCTTTTCTCCCAGGTACTTAAGAGATCTTTGCAATATCTGTGTTGTCTCTGGGTCTATTTCTATTGATTATTTTATGTATTGATTATTCATCACATTTTTCTACTTTTTGCATGCCCAACAACATTTGATTATCTTTTGGACATTACGGATGATATGCTCTAGAGATTCTGGTTTCTGTTTTCCTACACTGAAGAGTGTTTTATTCTATGAAGTGGATAATCACTGACAGAGCAGCACAATTTGTGGAGATTTGATTTTAGGCTCTTCTAGGATGGCTGTATTTCAGTTTTTCCCTAAGTTTGGGGCTCAGATATAGTCTTTGCTTTGAAAGTTATCTCCCTTGTTGTTGTTCAATCGCCAAGTTGTGTCTGACTCTTTGTGACCCTGAAACTACAGCATGACAGCCTCCCCTATTGCTCAATATCTCCTGGAATTTGCTCAAATTCATGTCCATTGAGTTGGTGATGCTGTCTAACTATCTCAACCTCTGATGCCCTCTTCTCCTTTTGCCTTCATCTTTCCCAGCATCAAAGTCTTTTCCAATGAGTTGGCTCTTTGCATTAGGTGGCTTGCCATAGGAAGGCTTTTGGGGTTTGCCAAAGACCTCTATACTAGGTTTGTTTGAACCCCAAACTCTGTCTTCAACATGAGGTAGCTGTTGCAATATCTCTCCTATGGACTGAATGCTTATACCTCCCCCAAAATCATATGTTGAAGTCCTAAGGCTTGATGTCATGGTATTTGGAGATAGAACCTTTGGGAGATAATTGGATTTAAATGAGATCACGAGAGTGTTAGTAGCTCAGTCATGTCTGACTCTTTGCGATCCCATGGACTATAGCCTGCCAAGCTCCTCTGTTCTTGGTATTCTCCAGGCGAAAATACTGGAGTGGGTTGCCATTTCCTTCTCCAGGGGATCTTCCTGACCCAGGGATCGAACCTGTGTCTCTTGCATGTCCTGCATTGCCAGGCAGATTCTTTACTGTCTGAGCTGGTGAGGTACTCACAAATGGGATTAGTGTCCTTATAAGAAGAGGAAGAAACCAGAGCTCTTTCTCTCTCTTCCAAGGAGGACAACAAGAAGGTAGCCATCTGCAAACCAGGAAGTAGGCTCTCACCTGAAGCTTAATCTGCCAGCACCTCAATCTTAGACTTCCTAGCTGTCAGAACTGTGAGCAAGACATATCTCTTGTTTAAGCCACCTACACCATTGTACTTTTTTTTTTTTATAGCAGCCTGAACTGACTCTTCTAACCTCTTTTATCCTACAAGTAATAGCTTTCACTGGATTTATTAGAGCCTTACTCAACATGTGAGCAATTTAGAATTCAGCTAAGATTTTGAAGGCAGATTTTATGTATATTCTGTGCCTCACTCTTTGGTGGCCCAGTCTTTTCTGGAATTTCCCTCCTCAATTTCTAGCCACTATGACAACCCTATATTCCAATCTCTGACTTTGCAGCCCAGTAAGACGACTGCTTTCTGCTCAAAATCTATTTTCCATGTGCCATGGGGACCCAGGTGTACCTGGAGATGAAAGTCAGGTAAATGCCATTATCATCCAGTTTTCTTACTGCTGTGGGTTGAATTGTGTCCTGTCAAATTCCTATGTTGAAGTCCTAACCCCAGGACTTCAGAATGTGACCTCATTTGGATATAAGGTCTTTGCAGAGATAATCAAGTTGAAATGGGGTCATTAGGGTGAGTCCTAACCAAAGGGACATTTGGACACAGGCCCACACACATAGGGAGAGCTCCATGTGAAAATGAAGGCAGAGATTGGGATGATGTTTCTACATGCCATGGGATGTCAGTGATGGCCAACAAACCTCAAAAGCTAGGAGAGAGGCATTGAACAGATTCTTTCTCACAGCTCTTAGAGACTTCCCCATACTAAGACGTCCAACCTTCAGAACTGAGTCAATAAGTTTCTGTTGTTTAAACCACTGAGTTTGTTACAGGCTTAGTAAGATGAGAAACCTCCCCTTCATTAAGTCTTACCCCTCTAGATTCTCCCTATAGGTCACCCTGTAGGCCTTCAAATAGTTGTGTGTTATTTTTAATATATTGTCTAGAGTTTATGATTGTCATTGGCATGGATGTTAGTTCAATATTAGCCATGCCACTGTTGCCAAAAGTTGAAAGTCTACGAGCCAGCTTTCTAATCTTCCTTGAGTCTGTGCTTGGCAGCCTGTAAGCCAATTTTGTTTGCCCCTGAATCCAGTCCAGGGTCCCTAATCTCCTGTTAGGGTCTGCTATCCTGCCCTCTGATGGTCTACAAGAAGAATTAGAACAATATTTAGGGTCTTTAATAGTCAAGTAGATTTGTTATGACTGATCTTAAAATTGCGAAGGCAATCCCCCCGAACTTTTCCCTTTTCTGGGATGGCTGAGTAGGACTTCAGTTGAGTCACTATTCAAGTATTTATGTAGACGGCAAGCTGTTCTCTGTGGAAATCTGACCCTACGTATAAGTGATTCTAGGGTTCCCTGGGTGGCTCAGTGGGTAAAGAATCTGCCTGCAATGCAGGAGATGCGGATTCAACTCCCTGGGTCAGGAGATCCCCTGGAGGAGGTCATGGCAACTGACTCCAGTATTCTTGCCTGGAGAATCCCATGGAAGAGCCTGGTGGGCTACAATCCACAGTGTTGCAAAGAGCTGAACATGACTGAAGTGACTGAACACACATGCCTAAGTGACTCTGCAACCCACTTCCACGCCAGTGTGTGTGTATTCTTTTGTATACGCCCATGCATATTGACACATTGGAGAGGAGCTAAGGGACTTTCTATTTCGAGAAGAATACAAATTGAGCTCTTTGTGTTTAATAACACTTCTGTTTTTCTTAAAATCAATGGCTCCCTTTCACTCAATAATTGAACATATCTGTTAACTTGGAGTACTTAGCCTGTTAAATCTCCTGAAAGCAGCCTGACAGGGACCTTGGAGAGTTAGCCCAAAGGATAGTAACCATCAATTCTTCTGGATTCTCTAAGCTCATTCTTGCTTTTGTGATTTCTGTTACCAGAAAGACAAGCGTCCCATAGAAGTGTCTTTTCTGAGAGCAGTGATCTAACATTATGCCTTCAGTTTTCATCTAGTGTTGATAAAAGAAACAGTGATATGAAGACTGCTCTGCAACTTTTGTATAAACGCTGTTGAGGCTACTCTCACTGTATTGTACAGCATCTTATATAAAGTTCTAGGAGAGTGGCTCTGACTTTTTTCTTTTTAATCACAAAATCCTTTCTTCAAAGACAAGCTTATGTGGAAACTTCATGCTTATAATAGATGAACATGGCTGAAGTGGAAGCTAGAGGCTGTAGAGCTGTGTCTTCCCTTTCACCCTGCTTTTCCTTCTCTAGACTTTTTCTTACCCTCACATTCCCCTGCATGATCTCTTGTTAAAGGGCTTCATTGAAGACAGTGAAAGTCTTTAGTGCTAATTCTAAGGTAGATTTTATGTTGGGAGTTTAGTGCTAGGACAAAGTTAAGCTGAGTGCCAAAGAATTGATGCTTTTGAACTGTGGTGTTGGAGAAGGCTCTTGAGAGTCCTTTGGACTGCAAGGAGATCTAACCATCCATCCTAAAGGAGATTAGTCCTGGGTGTTCATTGGTGAGACTGATGTTGAAGCTGAAACTCCAATGCTTTTGCCACCTGATGCGAAGAGCTGACTCATTGGAAAAGACCCCAATGCTAGGAAATATTGAGGACAGAAGGAGAAGGGGACGATAGAGGATGAGATGGTTGGATGGCGTCACTGACTTGATGGACATGGGTTTGGGTGGACTCCGGGAGTTGGTGATGGACGGGGAGCCTGGTGTGCTGTGGTTCATGGGATTGCAAAGCGTTGGACATGACTGAGTGACTGAACTGAACTGAAAGTTTGTCTCATCTCACAAATAGTGATGTTTCTGTTGACATAACCCAGATTTTTAATTTTATGTGTTTCCTTTTGTCTTGGATGAAGGAAACTCAGAAATATTAGGTGGTCAAATTTAGTACTTGTTCTGGGATAGATGCAACAATTTGCACCATTTTTTCCAATCAAAGTTGAAGAATGAGTTCATTGTATCCCTGGTTCAAGGTTTATCATCACAGAAGCTCTCTGTTGCATGTATGCACACTTGCACTTATTTATTATCATTATCCCTTAATTCTCTTCTCATGACCCACTTCCCAGACCCTCCACTCCAGAGACAACTCTATTCTAATGGGTTGAATGTATAACTCTATGTTAGACTACGTTCCTAGAAAATCGGTATTGTTTTGGGAATTTCCAGGTAGTCTACTGGTTAAGCCTCTGTGTTTCCATTGCAGGGACATGGGTTTCATCACTGATCAGAGAGCTAAGAACTTGCATGCTGTGTGGTATGGTATGGTCAGAAAAGGAGGAGGACATTGTTTTATATGCATGTGTATTTATGTGTGTATTCATATATATAGTATCATACATATCAGTTCAATTCAGGTGCTCAGTCGTGTCCAACTCTTTGTGACCCCATGTACTGCAGCATGCCAGGGTTCCCTGTCCATCACCAACTTCTGAAGTTTACTCAAACTCATGTCCATTGAGTCAGTGATGCCATCCAACCATCTCACCTCTGTTGTCCACTTCTCCTCCGGCCTTCAATCTTTCCCAGCATCAGGGCCTTTTCCAATGAATCAATTCTTCGCATCAGGTGGCCAAAGTATTGGAGTTTCAGCTTCAGCATCAGTCCTTCCAATGAATATTCAGGACTGATTTCCTTTAGGATGGACTGGTTGGATCTCCTTGCTGTCCAAGGGACTCTCAAGAGTCTTCTCCAGCACCACAGTTCAAAAGCATCAATTCTTCAGTGTTCAGTTTTCTTTATAGTCCAACTCTCACATCTATACATGACTACTGGAAAAACCATAGCTTTGCCTAAATGGGCCTTTGTTGGCAAAGTAAATCTCTTTTTTAATATGCTGTGTAGGTTGGTCATAGGTTTTCTTCCAAGGAGCAAGCATCTTTTAATTTCATGGCTGCAGTGATTTTGTAGCCCAAGAAAATAAAGTCTGTCACTGTTTCCAGTGTTTCCCCATCTGTTTGCCATAAAGTGATGACACTGGATGCCATGATCTTAGTTTTTTGAATGTTGAGTTTTAAGCTAATGTTTTCACTCTCCTCTTCATCAAGAGGCTCTTCAGTTCTTCACTTTCTGCCATAAGAGTGGTGTCATTTTCATATCTGATGTTATTGATATTTCTCCTGGAAATCTTGATTCCAGCTTGTGCTTCATCCAGCCCGCTTCCCTGGTGGCTCAGCGATTAAAGCGTCTGCCTCCAATGTGGGAGACCCAGGTTCGATCCCTGGGTTGGGAAGATCCCCTGGAGAAGGAAATGGCAATCCACTCCAGTATTCTTGCCTGGAGAATCCCATGGATGGAGAAGCCTAGTAGGTTACAGTTCATGGGGTTGCAAAGAGTCGAACACGACTGAGCGACTTCACCTTCACATTCACCTTCACCTTCACTCTGCATATAAGTTAAATAAGCAGGGTGACAATAACCAGCCTTGACATACTCCTTTCCCAACTTGGAACCAGTCTGTTCCATGTCCAGTTCTAACTGTTGCTTCCTGACCTGAACAAAGATTTCTCAGAGGCAGGTCAGTTGGTCAGGTATTCCCATCTCTTTCAGAATTTTCCACAGTTTGTTGTGGTCCACAAAGTCAAAGGCTTTGGCATAGTCAATAAAGCAGAAGTAGATGTTTTTCTGGAGCTCTCTTGCTTTTTCGATGATCAATGGATGCTGGCAATTTGATCTCTGGTTCCTCTGCCTTTTCTAAAACCAGCTTGAACATCTGGAAGTTCACAGTTCACAGACTGTTGAAGCCTGGCTTGGAGAATTTTGAGCATTACTTTACTAGCGTGTGAGATGAGTGCAATTGTGTGGTAGTCTGAGCATTCTTTGGCATTGCCTTTCTTTGGGATTGGAATGAAAACTGACCTTTTCCAGTCCTGTGGCCACTGCTGAGTTTTCCAAATTTGCTGGCATATTGAGTACAGCATCATCTTTTAGGGTTTGAAATAGCTCCACTGGAATTCCATCACCTCCACTAGCTTTGTTTGTAATGATGCTTCCTAAGGCCCACTTGACTTCGCATTTGGGGATATCTGGCTCTAGCTGAGTGATGTATCTCATATATACATATATATGATATATACTGCAATTTATTTCATATATTCTTCACCACCCATTATATTTTTAAGATCCATTCAATTGCTCTGTTTAAATATAATCTACAATGACATATCCCCAAGTTGCCTCCAACTCTATGTCACTACAGATACTGCAATGAGCATCTTTGTCCATAAACCCCTTTGTTGCTGTCTAAGAATTACATTGGGATATAGACTTTAGAGTGGAATTTCTGGATCATAGAGTATGTATCTACTTAATTTGACCAGGTAGTGGCAGATTGTTCCCCAGAATGGCAGCACCCATCCACATCCTCACAGCAGTGCAAAGAGTTCCTATAACTCCAAATCCTTAACAACTCTTGACATTATTCATTTTTATATTTTTGTCAGTGTGTATTTTTCACTGCTGCTTTGACTTGGATTTCTCTTATTCTTTTTTTTTAAAATCTTTATCCTTTTATTTTTAGAAATTGCTATACTTACTTCCTTAATAAACAGTTTATCATGAGTTTATAAAAATATAGTTCATTTTCACTGATAATGAAATATTCAAATTATTATTTTTTCTGGATGATAAAACATGAAATACATTTACTAAAAATATGTTTCATGGAAGCAACCTAAATATTGACAGAGGAAAGGATAAAGACGATGTGGTATATGTACACAAAGGAATGTTATTCAGTCATTAAAAAGAATAAAATAATGCCATTTGCAGCAACATGGATGAACTTAGAGACTGTGATACTGAATGAAGCAACTTAGACAGGAAAAGAGAAATATTGTATGACATCCTTATATGTGGAATCTAAAAAGAATGATACAGATGAACTGACAAAACAGACTTAAAGCACGAATTTATGATTGCAAGTGGGAAGGATGGGGGGAAGGGATAGTTAGGGAGTTTGGGATGGACATATACACACTGCTGTATTTAAAATGGATCATCAACAAGGACCTACCATAACAGCACATGGAACTCTGTTCAAATTATGTGGCAGCCTGGATGGGAGGGGCATTTGGGGGAGAATGGATACATGTATGTGTATGGCTGAGTCCCTTTACTGTTCACCTGAAATCACAACATTGTTAATCGATTTTACTCTAATACAAAATAAAAAGTTCAGAGTAAAAAAATAAATGCTATATTAAAGATGTTTAACATAGTAAAGTCACTTAGGATATTGTTTGGCAAACATATGTATGTATGTATCCCATATATTCCAACAACCTCATCAAAAATCATTTTGTCATGTAGTTGAGTAGGTGTTTAAAAATATACGAAGGGCACCTTTGTACAAATCATAAGTTTATTGCTCAATAAATCTTCACAAACATACCAGAATCAAATTATGGGACAATATATTGAGAACTTCAAAATACCTTATTGTGTTCTCTTCCAATTGCAACACTCCTAACAACAATCTTAATTATTTTGAGCAGATCTTCATATGGATTATTTTGGATTTCACCTCTGTAAATAACTTGTTTGTATCTCTTGCCATTTTTCTGTTGAGGTTACTGTTGCTATTTGTTCCTTGTTGATTTTCATGAATTCCTTGTATATTCTGGGTCAACATTGTTTAATTGAAATATAGAATGAGCCACACAACTTTCCAGTAGCCACATTAAAAGAATAAAAATAATCCAGTGAAATTATTTATTTAATTAATTTGTTGCTTAATTATTGGACAGTGAAACCGTAGTTATAGATTATTTCTTCAGTTCTATAGACAGCAAATACTTCCTCCCATTTTAATATCTGGCTATTTACTTTTCTTGGGAGTGATGAGATATCTTTTCTGGTTTAATATATAGTCATTTTGTTGTAAATCTTTATATGTGCTTGAAAAAATAGTTACTGTATTGGGTATAAGATTCTTTCTCCATGTTTTAAGAATTTATACCCTAATAATTGATTATCCTATCAATTTCTGAGAGGAAGAGATGTAAAGTCTCTGATTGTAATCATGAATATGTCAATTTATCCTTGTAATTCTGTTTCCTTTATGTATTTCAGGCTATTTTGTTTATGATCTTCTTGGAAATTGCTCATTTTAAAAATATGAAATGATGTCTCTCTTGCCTCATTAAATGTTTGATACTTAAAAAATACAGTTTCATCAACTTCATTTATTATTTTTTTGGTGTATTTTTTTTCCAAGCCTTTGTTTTAAGCTTTTGGTGGTGTTTCATTTTACGTTTCTTCATGCCTTCATTTGTTTGTCTTCCCTCCCTCTCTTTCTTTCTCTCTCTCTCTCTTCTTTTTTGTAACATCAAACTACTCTTTAATTGAAGATAGCAAAACTGCTATTGCGGATCTTTCTCTTTTTCTTGGAGGTAATTTCCCCCTAGGTTTTTTAAGATTATATTTTATAAGTTCTCACTCTTTTTTTGTATGCGCTTGTATAATATTCTTGGACTTCATATTTTGTGCATTCTGGCTTTTTTTTTTCTTTTTTTACTACACTGCACAGGATGTGGGACCTTAGTTTCCTGACTAGGAATTGAACCTGCACTCCTGCATTGGAAGCTCAGAGTCTTAACCACTGGAGGTCCAAGGAAGTCCCTCTCCCTAGTTTTATTGAGATATGATTGGCACATGGCACTGTATTGGACTAAGGTGTACAATACAATGATTTGACATATGTATATGCTGTGAAATGATCCACAGTAAGTTTAGTAAGCCTCTGTCACCGCATACTGTTAACAGATTTTTGCCTTGTATTGAGAACTTCTAAGATCTATTCTCTTGTCAACTCTCAAATATAAATACAATGTTGTTAACTATAGTCACCATGTTGTACATTACATCCCCCAAGCTTTTTTATATTATAGCCAGAAGTTTGTACCTTTTGATCCCCTTCAACTGTTCACCCCCTCACCCCAACTCTGGGATTCAGTAGTCTGTTCTCTGTATCTATGAGTTCATTTTTTTAAGGTTTCCATATAAGTGAGGTCATACAGTATTTGTCTTTCTCTGACTTATTTCTCTCAACTATTAACTTTTTTGGATGATGTCCTTTCTACACAGACTTTGTTAATTTTTATATTTGATTAGTCCTCTTTTGTTTCAAGTAGTCCTAATTAACATATTAGAAAACATGCCTTTTCATTCAGAATAGCTCTTGTCTGTGTCTTTCTCAGAGACTCAGACGTAAAATTGATTTGGCAAAAATTCTTTAGAACTGGCTTCTAAAGAGCTTATATCTCTTGAAGAATAAAATAAATTATATCAATCAGTTTCTCTGCTCCTGGCAAGATAGAGAAACAGGGTAAGCTCTGACTTACCCTCCTATGTGAAACAAATGCAGTATGTATATCTATCTATCCATATATATATATACACTCACACATACACATGTTCATATACACACATATCCATATATATGTATGTGTATATGAAACCACAGTTTCAAGTCTTTAAACTTCAGGCAAAAAAGGACAGTGATTCCTGAGAGATGAAAAACAGTGTGATTTCCAGTATTTCCCCAGCTTACTACCTGGAGAGAGAATAGTACATTATGGTGAAGTAGGGTTTATTCAAGAACACAAGTTGGTTTCACATTAAAAAATAATTAGTGTAAACTCATAATACTAACAGACTAAAAGGCAAAACCACATGATCATCTCAATACATGCAGAAAAAAAATTTGATAAAATCTAGTACTATTTCTTAAAAGAAAACAAAACTAGGATTAGAAAGGAACTTATTCCCTATTCCACCCAGTAAAGGTCATTTCCAAAATTTCTATAGTTAATTCATACTAGTGGTGAAATACTAGACGCTCTCCTCCTAAGGCTGAGCACAAGGCAGAGCACAAGGCAAGGATGTCATCTTTCAGTAGTTCTATTCAACCTTGTACAGACGGCCTAAGTGCAATAAGGTAAGAAAAAGAAAAACATCCAGATTATAAGTGTTGTTCTTATCTCAGAGGGTATAACTGGCTACTAGAAAGTTGTATAAGGTCTACATAAAAGCAACAATGCAATATAGCTTTCTCCAGATTATAAATATTTTCTCAGGTTATTAAATATTTATAATGTTTTTAGTGACTGCATCTATAGTACTCAATTAAATAGTTTCTTTATATTGCACAATTTAAAATTTTCTGATAGGGATTTCCCTGGTGGTTCAGTGGCTAAAATTCCGTACTCCTAACGCAGGTGCCCTGAGTTTGATCCCTGGTCAGGGAACTATGTCCCACATACTGCAACTAAGACTTGGCAAAGCTAAATAAATGAATAACAATTTTTTTCTGATAATGTTATTAAGATTCTAGTAAACATCTTTATCTGTTTAATTTTATTCATATCTTTCTTATTTTCCATTGTGCAAATTCTCAACAATTAAAGTTGAATTTCTGAGTAAAGGTGATGCATATTTTAAAACCTGTGACATGTATTATCAAATTATCCCCAAAGCAGGTTGCCCTAATTATTAAATAGTACCTTATTTTTTCAATTTGCATTCTTTTGTTCAGTTCGATTCACCGTCCAACTCTCACATCCATACATGACCACCAGAAAAACCATAGCCGTGACTAGATGGACCTTTGTTGGCAAAGTAATGTCTCTGCTTTTGAATATACTATCTAGGTTGGTCACAACTTTTCTTCCAAGGAGTAAGCGTCTTTTAATTTCATGGCTGCAGTCACCATCTGCAGTGATTTTGGAGCCCCCCAAAATAAAGTCTGACACTGTTTCTACTGTTTCCCCATCTTTTTCCCATGAAGTGATGGGGCCAGATGCCATGATCTTCGTTTTCTGAATGTTGAGCTTCAAGCCAACTTTTTCACTCTCCTCTTTCACTTTTAACAAGAGGCTTTTTAGTTCCTCTTCACTTTCTGCCATAAGGGTGGTGTCATCTGCATATCTGAGGTGACTGATATTTCTCCTGGCAATCTTGATTCCAGCTTGTGTTTCTTCCAGTCCAGCGTTTCTCATGATGTACCCTGCATATAAGTTAAATAAGCAGGGTGACAATATACAGCCTTGACGTACTCCTTTTCCTATTTGGAACCAGTCTGTTGTTCCATGTCCAGTTCTAACTGTTGCTTCCTGACCTACATACAGATTTCTCAAGAGGCAGGTCAAGTGGTCTGGTATTCCCATCTCTCTCAGAATTTTCCACAGTTTATTGTGATCCCAAGGTATATTTTGACGATGGGATGTGAATTTCTTATTCCTTTACCTGTTAATCAATGTTTCTAGCACCATTTGTTAATAATATTTCTCATTCCCCATTGATTTGAAGCATTATGTAAATATATTTTACATATTCTTAGGCCTTTAGATAAAACTTTCTCTTCTATAAGTACCTTCTTTAAATGTTGTTTTTAGTTTTATCACGTATTTTTAATAATTTATAGAGCTGATTTCCTTCCATTTTTATTTTTCAAAACATGTATAATATCATATAGGAAATGAATCGCCAGTCTAGGTTCGATGCAGGATACAGGATGCTTGGGGCTGGTGCACTGGGATGACCCAGAGGGATGGTATGGGAAGGGAGGTGGGAAGGGGGTTCAGGATTGGGAACATGTGTATTCCTGTGGCGGATTCATGTTGATGTATGGCAAAACCAATACAATATTTTAAAGTAAAAAAAATAAATAAAAAAATGATGCTCTCAATTAATCCATTATATACTTTCTAGGATTGTTTCCCCAGATTAAAAAGAAAAAATCACTGGAATTTTGGTTGGAAAGACATTGAATCTCTGAATTAAATTTTATGGAGAACTGTGCTCTTTATCATGTTAAACCTTTTTACAAGAACACAGACTGTCTATTCTTTTATCCAAGCTTTCTCCACGTGTATCTTTGATACATAACTATCTGGGAGAGCATTTTATAATTTCCAGTTGATTCGTTACATGCATCTGCGTTGACTTTTTGTCTTATCATTGTGTAAATTTGAGAATGAGGATGATAGTTTTTGCTTTTGAATGAATTTTTGAGGTATTTTTTTAAGGGTCCATTATATCATTTTCATTATAGGGGGCTGGAATGCAAAAGTAGGAAGTCAAGAAACACCTGGAGTAACAGGAAAATTTGGCCTTGGAGTACAGAATGAAGCAGAGCAAAGGCTAATAGAGTTCTGCCAAGAGAACGCACTGGTCATAGCAAGCATCCTCTTCCAACAACACAAGAGAAGACTCTACACATGGACATCACCCGATGATCAATACTGAAATCAGATTTTCAATTCTGGTTTCCTTGGTGTGTATGCCCAGCAATGGGATCGCTGGATCATAAGGCAGTTCTATTTGCAATTTTTTAAGGAATCTCCACACTGTTCTCCATAGTGGCTGTACTAATTTGCATTCCCACCAACAGTGCAAGAGGGTTCCCTTTTCTCCACACCCTCTCCAGCATTTATTGCTTGTTGACTTTTGGATCGCAGCCATTCTGACTGGTGTGAAATGGTACCTCATTGTGGTTTTGATTTGCATTTCTCTGATAATGAGTGATGTTGAGCATCTTTTCATGTGTTTGTTAGCCATTCGTATGTCTTCTTTGGAGAAGTGTCTATTTAGTTCTTTGGCCCATTTTTTGATTGGGTCATTTATTTTTCTGGAGTTGAGCTGCATAAGCTGCTTGTATATTTTTGAGATTTGTTGTTTGTCAGTTGTTTCATTTGCTATTATTTTCTCCCATTCAGAAGGCTGTCTTTTCACCTTGCTTATAGTTTCCTTTGTTGTGCAGAAGCTTTTAATTTTAATTAGATCCCA